>JAQQSJ010001772.1:0-13599 GCA_028644305.1 Xerus rutilus | reverse complement strand
GGTCTCACTGAGTTGCTTAGCGCCTCACTGTTGCTGAGGCTGGCTTTGAACTTATGATTCTCCTGTCTCAGCCTTCCACAGTGCTGGGATTCCAGGCGTGCACCATCGTGTCTGGCTTTCCAGGTATTAATTCATGAAGAAATGGCTAAGTTCTAGAATATTTTTAATCCAGCAGGGGCATGAATTGTATATTTGAGCTTTTCAAAAATGGGGACAGTTTCAGAAGTGCCATACATTAGACCAAAGGACGCTTGGGCTTGTTTTTCTGTTAGATTTAGCAGTAAGTATTAGGGACCCCTCTTCTCTTGGCAGTCAAGTCCCTAACCAAGAAGAGCTCACCATGGCCCAGATTTTGTACCTTGGAGGGAGCTGTGTATCACACAGAGCCTTTGGTTCAGAAGGTAGCCAAACTCGTCAGATTCTTTTGATTCTCTAATAAAGGCCACGTTTTGTAGTGCTAGGAATCACCCAGGCCCTCTCACATGCTTGGCCAGCCTTCTACCGCTGAGCTGCACCACCAGCCCAAAGAAGGGCATTTTGAAGTAAGACTGGTGCCAGTGTGAGGGGCATGAGGAGTAAAGGCTGAGTCATTTGGCCACCACCCTGCAGCAACCAAAAGTCCCTTTCTCAAGATTTGACTTTTCTCCTACACAGAAATGGGAATTGTGGGAATTATACAGAAATGGAAATTAAAATGGGAATTGTGGTTTGGGGTGTTTTGACTTTCAGGACTCCAATATTCCTGATCAATCACAATCTTTCAGGATTGTCATTTGAGGGAGTTTGATTTTGAGAGATTTTGATCTTCTGGAGTTCCAACCTTCAGGATGATGGCACTCAGGGTCGACTTTTAGGATGTCTATCAGCCCAGATATGTAAATGGCTTAGCAGGAGGTGGCCCAGAGCTTGGCCCAATGAATGTTTCATCTTCCCCAACCCCATGGCCTTCTATGGAAACACCCCTCCTCCTCCCGGGGCGGCCTCAGGATGGGGAGCCTTGGATTCATTTAAGCAATGCAAGAAGCTAAATTCAGACTGGCAGACTAGAAAGTGGTCTCTTTAATTTTTTTTAAACTTAATTTTAATAAATATATATAAATTTAATTGTAATCAATATATATGACCTATTCTTTCCATTTCATAGAACAGGGATTCTCATAACAAACCTGAAAATGCAGCAAGGTAGAGGAGGAGAGTCCCTGCCATCGCCTCGATTCTGGCCCAGGAGGTGGAGGTGAGGAGAGGGCTTACGATCACCTTATTCTGCTTTTTTTCACCCAATTCGGGGAAATAAGCATTTCCATGTTCATCTAGACTTTGACCCTTGTGAACATCAATTTTCTACCGAGTGGGTAAATATTTTGCATTTACTAGTTTCCTGGTGTCAAACACTTGGATGGCTTTCAGCGCTTCGAGATTTATAAATTCTGCAGCAGGGGACCTGCTGGGTGATGGGCTTCTCACAGCACTGGCTTCATTGCAGGGAGCACAGAGCTTGGGCAAAGGGCGCTGTGCGTAAAGGCCTCGCCACAGAGTAAGAGAGAGCGCAGGAGAGGAGGAGTTGGCAGAGGATCATCTTTTTTTTGTTTTTGGTAGTGGGGATTGAACTCAGGGGCACTTGACCACTGGGCCACATCCCCAGCCCTATTTTGTGTTTTATGTAGAGACAGGGTCTCACTGAGTTGCTTAGTGCCTCGCTGTTGCTGAGGCTGGCTTTGACCCTGCAATCCTCCTGTCTCAGCCTCCCAGAGTGCTGGGAATACGGGTGTGCCCCACCGCACCCGGCTTATTTTTAAGTAATTTTTTTCATTTTCATTGCACATGTGCAGTGTAGTCATGTACAATTTGGAAAGTACACAAGTCCTGGATGCACCCCTAAGTCGGTTCCGGTTAACATGAATATTCAGGTTTCCTTGATCTCCAGCCCATCTGGCTTCTGGTCTCTTTCAAATTTCCCAGGTATTCCTGGAGCCCCGGGGCTACTGCAAAGCCCTGCAGCCTCCTCCCCCTGCTCACCACCGCTGATAACTTGGCGGCAGGAGGAGCTCCCTACCCATGCGTCCCCATTGGAGGATGCAGATCCTGACCCCGCTGAGCCTAGGCTAGGTGGAAACCGCAGGACCGAGCTGGTCACAAAGGGAAGGAAGTGGTTCACCCACTTCCACAGCCTAATGGGGATCCCAGGGTAGTTTGCTGGAGCCCACAGGTGCCACAGGGCTGGTGAGGTCCCTCCTCACCTCACACACCGGCTGCTGCTGGGCCTGGCAGGATGCCCGGCACAGAGGGCACTCAGTGGCCATTTGTCCCCTCAGTAACCGAATGAATGAACAGCCCACACGGCTGGAAGCACAGGGGCTGGTGACATAACCAGCAAAGCCCAAGGGGACACACTGGCAGGTGGCCAGTGGGGAGAGACCAGCTTTCATCACTGGGAGCTCCCCTCTCACCCCAGTGCGCCCACCCCAGAGGAGTAAGTTCCTGACGCTCTTGACCTCCCTCTTCAAGAATGACTTCTCTGGGGCCTGTCACCTCTTCTGGGCCCGGCACAATATTAGGGCAGAGACTGTCACAGTATCCTAGGCACCCCCCTTTCCCTAGGGCCTGGCTTAAGCTGGGGCTCTTTGACAGGCAAGGGAAGAGGTCCATGGGAGGCCCTGGAACGTGTCCCAGTGTCTCCTCTACAAAAAAGAAATCCGCCCAGATTGTCAAGAAGCTAGAAAACATGCCCAACACCAGGAACCCAGGACGCTTGGCAGGAGGAACATGCTTCCCACCCGGAGCAGCAGCCCCCAAGCCTGGCTGCAGAGCAGAATTACCTGGAGAGAAAGTAGCAAGACTGGGGTGGACCCCACCGCTCATCAGGAATTCCAGAAGCTTCCCAAGCAATTCCAGTGTGCAGGTGCTTCCTAAATCCTCAGGCCCTGCCAGAATCTCCGTTAAACTCTACAGAAGGTCTACAGAATGGGCTGCAGGAGGCGCCTCGCACCGCAGCCAAGGCCCGGGCCCCGGCCCCGCCCAACCCGCTACCTCCTCACATTCTCTTTCCTATAAAATTAAGGATATTTTTCAAGTTCTCCCTTATTTTCTGGTAGTGATTCTTGTTTCAGTTTTTGCATCTAGATATTTAATGACATAGGAATCTGGAAACAAACTTTTAAAAGTAGAAATCCTTCCCTGCCTCTCAGAGTGTCCTCGTTGTCCCGGAACGCCACACTCCGGCCATCCAGCACACATCAGTAGCCACCTGCATGCACCAAGCACTGCCTGATGCTGGGGAACTGGGCGTGGGTGAGATGGCCCATCCCTGGCTCACCACCATGTGCAGTCCCCTGGGGAGACAGACAGTGTCACTCACACTAACCAATAGGTGACTTCAAAAATTTGAGGTCAATGTTTTAAGAGAAAAGAACAGGATTCTGGAAGAACAGTCAGGACCTAACCTAAGTCAGGGGAGTGGGGCAGGCCTCTGCTAGAGAAAGGACAGTTACAAATTATTTCTCTGTCTGTTAGCAGCCTCCACCCCACGGGGAGCTTCCTGGGGAGCAAGATGCGGCATAGCTCACCCCTTCCTCCCTTTTCTTTTTTTGATACTGAGGATTGAACCCAGGGCTGCTCAACCACTGAGCCACATCCCCAGCCCTTTTTTATACTTAATTTAGAGACAGAGTCTTGCTGAGTTGCTTAGGGCCTAAGTTGCTGAGGCTGGCTTTGATCTTGTGATCCTTCAACCTCAGCCTCCCCAGCCGCTGGGATCACGGGCGTGCAACACCACGCCCGACTCCTTCCTCCCATCTGCTCTGGCAACTCAGCTCCCCCAAGGACTCTGCCTGGGAACCACAGGCTCAGCTCCTTCCCCTGCTCCACAGTCCTTCACTCTGCTACCCCCCAGGGCTGCCGGTGCTGCAGGGGGCTGTTCACCTCTGCTGTAAGCAAGAGCCGGCTGCAGGCAGCACCACATGGGCACCATGGGCTCAGCCAGAGCTGTGCTCTAGAAGGTTCTCTGCACCTCCTGGCCTTCCACAAAGGGCCATGGCCTGTGGCCACAAAATTCTTGACCACAACCATGAAGCCAGAGTTGGCCTTGGTCCACACGAAGATGCTCTGAATACTCGTGCACTCACCTCGGCTTCGGGTCACTGTGTCCCTGCTGAAGCTGCCTGCTCCTGTCATCCTGAGTGGCGCCATTCTGCTGCCTTGGACTCACTGCCAAGTTGACTTCAATTCCTGAGACATTTGTCAAAATGTCAGTGACAGTGGCTGCTGCCCCGACTCTACCCTACTGTCGAGGGCATGAGATGGCCTCCAATTGTCCTCAGAGGGCATGAAACAGCCTCCAATTGTCACAGGTGCAGGGCCAAAGCCACACAGATGCTCAGGACACCAGGCGCAGCCAGGAGAGCTGGCTCCCAGGCTGGGCAGCCATGGTGAATCCTTGATGTTCTTCAGCCTTGACTTCTACTAGGAAAACAGGACTTCTGCTAGGTGGGGTTTCCACCTCCCACAGTCATCCACCCACGGGGACCGTTATGGGTGCCCTCAGAGCACACCCACATGCCCCCTCCTCAAGTGGGACAAGGGACAGCACATGGGCACCTTGCCAGGGACGGAGCTTCGCATGATTAATTTCCTAGCCCTGGGACAGGGTCATTGGGGAGACGTGTCTGGTGATGTGAATTCTCAGTGCACTAGGGGGCAGGTTGGGGGTCACTGTGCAAAGTGGGGGCAGACACAGGCAGGCGGCAGGTCCTCTGAGCCCCGAGTGGCTGTGCGTCCACAGTTGGAGCAAGCCCTGGGCACCCCCTGCCTGGCTCCCCATCCCACTCTCCTAGATATCCCTGGCACTGATGTGCTGAGCAAAACCTAGCTTAGAAGCATCACTGACGTCTGTCACCAAGTCTTTTCTGAGTAGATACGCACACACATGCATACATGTGACTGACACATATGTAATAAATTGTGAGCACTTATTCATTTTTTAACTTTTAAATTATAATTATTAGCACATGACTCGTAAAAAAGAATGAGTTTCCGTGTGACATTTTCTCTTTCTTTTTAATTTTTTATTTGTTCTTTTTAGTTATACATGAGAGTAGAGTGTATTTTGACATATCATACATGCATGGAGTACAACTTCCCACTCTTGTGGTTGTACATGATGTGGAGTTACACTGGTCACGCATTCATATATGAACATAGGAAAGTCATGTCAGGTTCTGTGTGACACTTGTATACACACACATGATGGTATCCACCCTCCCTTTGCCCTCCCTTGTTCTCCCCTCCCACAGGGAAACAGACTGCCAAGAATGTACAGGAGCTGGGGTGGCGGCACACGCCGGTGATTCCAGTGACTCAGGAGGCTGAAGCAAGAGGATCACAAGTTCAAGGCCAGCCTTGGCAATTTAGCAAGGCACTGTCTCAAAACAAAATTTTTTAAAAGTTAGGGATGGGGGAGAAGCTCAGTGGTAGAGTACTCCTGGGTCCCATCCCCAGTGCCAAAAACAAAAACCAAACAAACAAACAGAAACCTAAGAGCATACAGAGGAAATGTCTTGATTTCTTTTTTTTACATTAAAAAGGGACCCACTGGGGCTGGGTGGTGGCTCAGTGGTAGAGCGCTTGCCCTGCATGTGAGGCACTGGGTTCAATTCTCAGCACCACATATAAATAAATAAAATAAAGGCCCATTGACGGGGGCTGAGGTGTGGCTCAGTGGTAGAGCGCTTGCCTAGCATGCGTGAGGCACTGAATTTGACGCTCAGCACCACATATAAATAAATAAAATCAAGGTCCATTGACAACTAAAAAATATTAAAAAAAAAAAAAAAAAAAAAAGGCCCATTGACAACTGCAAAAAGAAAACAAAGGTACCTGCTGTAAGGCCTGGTTGTCCTGGGAGGGGACCAAGGTGGGTGGGGAGCAGGGTTTGGGGAGACTTAGTGCTTACTGGTCGCTGTTTGTTTGGGTTTTACATCACGTGTATGTGTTTCAATTATTCAAAAAAAATGAATAAAACAACTTACATTTCCAAAGCGAAAGGTAAGGCACCTCCAACAACCGCATGCCATCTCCCAGGGAGCGGGCTCTTTGTCACTATCCCAGGGGACAGTGTGGTATGTTTTAAAAACTGGAAGCGGTTTTTATTTTGGTACCGAGGATTGAACTCAGGGGCACTCGACCACTGAGCCACATCCCCAGCTCTATTTTGTGTTTTATGTAGAGACAGGGTCTCACTGAGTTGCTTAGCGCCTCGCCGTTGCTGAGGCTGGCTTTGAACTCGTGCTTCTCCTGTCTCGGTCTCCCTCAGTGCTGGGATTACAGGCGTGCGCCATGAGGCCTGGCTTTGGAAGTGGAGTTTTAGCTACATGTGGTTGTGTGGGGGTCAGCGGTCTTCACTGGTGAGCGGGCTAGCAGGAGAAGCATGTAGGTCTTAAGAAAGTGACAAGGCCGGGGAAAGTACACCCAAGAGAAGTCTCTCCATTAGCTCAAACTCTCCCTGTCATTTGAGAATTCGAGTTCCCCGTTTTTCAGTTTTCCTGTCCAAACACTTGGCTCCGCTCCCGCTCTCAGAGTACCACATTCTCCAGGGCCTTTGAGGATCGCTGTGCTAGGTAAGTTTACCTAGTGGGATTTGGGGCTTCCATGTGGGGGGCTCTAGACTGTGCTGACACTGCACCCGACTTCCCATAGCCTGTGACAGAGCGGGACCTGCGTGACTTCTAGGGATGTTCCTGCCACTGTCCCAACTGAGCATCTGCAAGGAAGGCAGGCCTGTGTGCAACTGGACATGGATGAAGCCACCAAAGGCTCAAGGGCACTGCTGACAATGACCTTGGCATCCTCTGCTCCTGGGCAAGGTCATCCGCTGCCGCAGGTAGACCCGCCAGCTGACTCCTCTGTGGGAACCAGAGGGGCCTCCTGACATCTTGCCCATCTTCAGGTTGCTCACTAAGAGAAGCTTGGTGGACTTTTCTGGGGGACATCCCCACACACCTAGGACTGCAGCCCCACGCAAACTCCAGAGACCAGGCGCCCTGCTGCTGGCCAGCACTGGAGCGCAGAGGTGCTGCATCTCGGTACCTGGGAAGCAGCTCTGCAGACACCCTGGGTCACAACACAGGGGACCCATGGCCATGGCCCTTATTTGCCCATCGGTGAGCCCAATGCCCCTTTTATAGAGGAGCAAACTGACCCTCTGAGGGAAGTGACTCCCTGATCACACCAGGTAGCAGTAGCAGTAGGGGAAGAACCCAGGACTCCGGCTGCCTCAAGCACCAGCAGAAAGGAAGAAGGATGGTTCTGCCCTGGCCAAGCAGGAGTGTGCCCCGGCATCACTGGTGACCAGCTGACTCCAGCAGCAGCCAGCGCACGTGCCTTTTGGAGCTGTCTCAGGCTGGACATGGAGAGGGGACAGGAGGGAGGCCAGGCAGGCTCATAGGTAAGTGGAGGGGGCTCAGCCCTGGGCCTCATGGATGATCTCATGACTGAGGGACAGCTTACAGTGTAGGAGCTCCATTCATGTCCTGGAACCTAGGCATGGGCCAGTGCAGCCCCGCCAGGCTGCAGAGTCGAGGGCTGGCCACTCCTGCTCCGTGGGAGAGGCCTGGATGGGCAAGTCCCAGGAGGTGAGTGTCAGGATAAGGCTCAGACGTTCTCCCTGCTTGCGAAAGGGTGGGGAAGGCCAGTGAGGAGGTGGCCAAGTCAGAAGGAAAGGAACAAGTTCGGTTCCCAAGATCCCATCACCCCGCAGGCCTCGCGTCCCAGCGCCAGTTAACCTGCTGACCAGGCTTTCGCTTTACCTGCTCTCTCCTGTGCAGATCTTGTTTTCCTTTCCTTTCTTCTTGCGCATGTCCAGTCGCAGCACGAGCAACTCTTTGGCCAACTTTGCTGAACACATTTGTATTTTTTTTTCTTCTTCTTTTTTTAGTTGTCAATGGACTTGATTTGTATGCGGTGCTGAGAATCAAACTCAGTGCCTCGCACATGCTAGGCATGAGCTCTACCGCTGAGCCACACCCCCAGCCCAACATTGTGATTTATTCTAAGAAGATGACTGCAGCTGAGAAAATCTGAATACAACCAGAATTTGTTCTTTCCTTCCAATACTTACTGAGCACAGGTCTGCAACAGATGCTGTGCTAGTAGCTGGCCCTGTGTCATGAACACAACACCCTGGCCCTGCCTTCCTGGAACCAGGTTCTAGAGGCTTCCTTGCCCCTCTTCCCCAGGGTTGCCTCTCCCAGCTTCCTCCCTAATCTTCTCCCAAGTCTACATATAAAAGAGAGCACACTTCTGAAGCCATCTTGCCCCCCAAAAGGCGTAATGCTCTGGTGAAGGGGACTATCAGATTATCACTTTCAGGAATAAAAAAGACCAGGTTAAAATATATCAAAAATCTTAGGCTGAGACAGGAGGATCGCGAGTTCAAAGCCAGCCTCAGCAACGGCGAGGCGCTAAGCAACTCAGTGAGACCCTGTCTCTACATAAAACACAAAATAGGGCTGGGGATGTGGCTCAGTGGTCAAGTACCCTTGAGTTCAATTCCTGGTACCAAACAAAACAAACAAACAAAAACCACAAAAACTTAATGTCTCAAAAATTTCACATCATTTTTGCCCAATGATTTTAACCAAACAGCAGTAGAACCCAGTGTTGACCAGGAAGTAGTACAGCTGGCCATCTCTTTGGCTTCTGGTGGCAAAGTAGACCGGCAAAACATTTTTGCAATTTGACACTACATACTAAGTCACAAAAGACTGCTGATAGTTAGCCAATAGCCTAATGAGAGGTGCAAAGACGGACAGGGCCGTGTGGCTTACACCACTGTCCACTTGGAAGCCAATGAATGATCCCTCCCTGCAGCGTCTGACCATATGTCCTGGGAGGGACACAGTCTCCTCAATGTGAGGCGCCCCCTGGTGGCCTGTTAGCTCATTTTAACCAGGCGGACCGTTCTGCACAGTGCGGAGCTGAGATGGGAAGGTCCCCCAAAGGCCCCGGTGGTAAAGGTCCAGGGTGGCGCTATTGGGAGGCGGTGGAAGCTCTGCGAGCTGGGGTCTGGTGGGAGGGTCTGGGGATTTGGGGCGGGTCCTCAACAGGAACTGCCAGACCATTCCTGGCCCCTTCTGGTTCTTTTTTTTTTTGGTACTGGGGATTGAACTCAGGGGTACTCGACCACTGAGCCACATCCCCAGCCCTATTTTGTGTTTTATGTAGAGACAGGGTCTCACTGAGTTGCTTAGCGCCTCACCATTGCTGAGGCTGGCTTTGAACTCGCGATTTTCCTGTCTCAGCCTCCCTAAGTGCTGGGATTACAGGCTTGAGCCACCGCGCCCGGCTCCTTCTGGTTCTTTTGCTCCTGGCCGCTGAGGTGCGTGGTTGTGCTCTGCCACGTGCTCCTGCCTTGCGGTGCTGCCTTGCCACTCCACGGAGCGAAGGCGACAGGGCCAACCAATCATGTGATCCAGAATAAACCTTTCTCCTTACAACCGCAGGCCTCAGGTATTTTGTCATAGTGATGGAAAGCTGACCGAGTCACCCCTGTTTAAACACGTTTCCTCATGTTGCAATTTCTTTTGTTATTCAAAAATCATTTTAAATGTATCTTCAATATAATTTGACAAAAATCACTGGCACTACCACAACACAACCATCGATTTTATTTCCTCATTATTTTTCAAATGTGTATTCTTTTTCACATGGCTTTTATACTTACGATTGGGTGCCCTAATTTATTTTTTTAAATATTTTATTTGTTCTTCTTAGATATATGTGACAGTAGAGTGTATTTTGACATATCACACATACATGGAGTATAACTTCCGATTCTTGTGGTTGTGCACGATGTGAAGTTACGCTGGTTGTGTGTTCATACATGAGCATAGGAAAGTTATGACCGATTCATTCTACTGTCTTTCCTATTCCCATTCCCCTCCCTTCCCTTCATTTCCCTGTGTCTAATCCAGTGAACTTCTATTCTTCCCTCCCCCACCTTATCGTATGTTAGCATCTGCATATCAGAGAGGACATTTGGTCTTTGGTTTTTTGGGATTGGCTTATTTCACTTAGTATGATAGTCTTCAGTTTCATCCATTTATTGGCAAATGCCATAATTTCATTCTTCTTTATGGCTGAGTACTATTCCATTGTGTATATGTACCACAGTTTCTTTATCCATTCATCTTTTGAAGGGCACCTAGGTTGCTTCCATAGCTTAGCTATTGTAAATTAAGCTGCTACAAACAATGACGTGGCCACATCACTATAGAGTGCTGATTTTACCTTTGGGCATATGCTGAGGAGTGGGATAACTGGTCAGATGATAGTTCCATTCCAAGTCTCCTGAGGAATCTCCATAGTGCTTTCCATTGTGGTCGCGCCAACCTGCAGTCTTACGATGTTTCCGTATTGCTGAGCACTTGCCATGGCTGTTGCTTTTGGTGAGCACGTGCTCTTTTCTCAAGAGGAGATGGACTCCCGTGTTCAGAGAGACGCTCCTGTACACTGGAATCTTAACCTTTTTGTTATCGGTATGAGTCCTCTGTATAATGTCCCCCTTTTCTCCCTTGTCCTCCCCCCCCGCTTGTCCTTTCTCTCCACTTGAACAGCGATGGAGCCATCACTGCCTTTTATGCCCCTGCCCCCCACCGCTCCTCACTTTGCTTCCTGCGGGGGCTGGAGCTGCTCGCAGCCTTGAACTCTGCAAAGGCAATGCTTGGCTGTTGGGGTCTTTGCAAACATAAGCAGTCGAGAGGGTCCCTCACGGAAGCCACGGGTCTGCATGTCTCTCCCACCTTTGCACCTGGCTTCCCAGGGATTCATGGTGCCATTTTCTCTCAGAAAAGACTTACTGATTTTGTACAGTCACTGCCCACATTTATTTCTTTGGCACTTTAAATTGTTTTGATGCTATAGTATCTTTTAATGTGACATTTTCCAACTTGTTTTCCTACTCCATAGAAATATTATTCATTTTTAATATTCCTCTTGGGCTTTCCTGAGTCTTTGCTGATAGAATAGTTATTGAATGAATAATTCATGGATAAGTAATGCTGCTCCCCCAACCTCTCCAAGCTTATTTTTCTTATTTTGGGTCCGTGCCTTATTGAGTTAGCTAGAATTCTTAAATTACTTTATGTGGTGGAATTGACTCTAGCATTTCACCGTTGGCAGCTGGATTGCAAAAGCTACTCTTCATCATGATGTGGTGTGTTTTATTCCCATCTTAAATATTTTTATTTGGATGAAGTGCTGAATTTTCAGACTCTAATCAAATGATCATAATTTCCCTTTTTTATTTATGTCACAAATATCGTACATTATGTGCATAAATTTCCACATATTGAATTCTCCTTATATGCTGTAAAAACCTTAACTTGGTCACTGCAGATGTTTCTATCGGTGTGTTACAGATTTATATTCTCTAGCATTTTATTCAATATACTCATCTTACAGAGTCACAAATGAGATTGAGCCAAGGTTTTCTTGTGATCGTGGTGTACCATTAGTGTTACGTTTGCTTTGTGGACTATACACTCAATAACATCAAGCTTTCCATTTTGGTGACAATTCATACTGCATAAGAATTGCTTATTTTCTCAAAGCATAAAAGAACTTACCAGAACAACCAGAAATTTGTGGTTTTACACCTTTATGGGATGCTCTTGTTTTTTTTTTTAATGTAAGTTTTTAACACAAGTAACAAATGTGCGTCCGTGCCTCCTCCCCACACCCATACCTCCCCTGTCCACCCTGCCCCGGGCTCTATTCTTTTTTGGAGTCTTAAGAAACTGTTAACAAAGTTCTTGAGCTCTCCAACTATGCTTGGGCATCGTTTTTTTGGTAAACAGGTTATTTCTTGTGCTCTCTGAACACAGGTCTCACAGATGCCCTGTTAGGGTTCAGACATGAGGTGTCCCCCACAAGCTCATGTGTGGAACAATGCAAGGGAGTTTAGAGATGAAAGCCTTAGATTGTGAGAGTTTTAACCTAATTAACCCACTGATAGGGATTGATTGGGTGGTGACCACAGGCAGCCAGGGTGTGGCTGGAGGAGGTGAGTCAGTGGGGACATGCCTTTGAGTGTATGTTTTATCTGTGGTGAGAGGAGTCACTCTCCCTCCCTCCCTCCCCCTCCCTCTCCCTCTCCTCCTCCCTTTCCCTCTCCCCCTCCCTCTCCCTCTCCCTCACCCTCTCCTTCCTGGTGCCATGTTGCCAGCTGCTTTCCTCTGCCACACATTTCCACCATGATGTTCTGCCCTACCCCGGGCTCTGAGCAATGGAGTCGGCCGTCTATGGACTGAGACCTCTGAAACTGTGAGGTCCCCAAAGAAACTTTTCCTCCTCTAATTGTTCTTGTCAGGTTTTTTGGTCACAGGAAGGGAAAAGCTGACTAACAAATGCCCAGTGGCCAATAAATACAGGTCAAGATGCTTAACATCATTAGCACCAAAATGTAAATCAGACCACAGCTGGAGACCATTTTGATCGGCTTGGCAAAAGTAAAATGAATGAATGTGTCCCGTGCTGGCGAGGAGAAAGGAGACCAGGCTCCGCTCTGCTGAGAGTACTGCAAGGCGGGAATGCTGGAAGGTTGACTTGGAGGATCTCTAAACAGAAAGCCTGAGGTCAGCATCCCACCTTGAAAAATACCGCAGTCACAGTGCCAGGTGACAGAGAGATACAGGTGAAGGTGTTCGTCCAGTTATTGGAACTGGTTTTAAAAAAGGAAATGATTTGAAATATCCATGTGGGAGGACTCTTCATGTTGACATGCACGGGCACAAAGCAAAGGCCCACTGACGGTCAGTGGGGCGACTCCGCGGGGCTGATCTGGACAGAGGCCCAGGATGCGCGTCAGTAAAGGAAACCGGAGGGAAAACATGATCTCAGTTTAAAATAAAGTATTCTATATGTGACGTGGGACTAGGGGGAAATTCTGGAAGGAAGTCCACCCGATGGTGAGCAGGCTTACCACCACTGGGCTGGTGGGAAATTCACACCTGAACTGCCCATCCTTCTGTCCTACTGAATTATGCTATAATAATCATGTGTTATTTCATAATAAAAACCAATAAAATAAAAACAACTTAATAATGAGCCCAGTGTGGTGGCACCTATAGCCATCCCCATAGGAACGAGGACAGCACCTCATGGGAGACAGGGCAGGAGTGAGACTGTGGGCCTCACCTGCACTGCAGGAATGAGGATCCCCACAGTCAGACCTGAGTCCCTTCCCACTGTCCGGTGGCTCCATCACAGGTCCAGACAGTGCACTGGGATTATGAGAGTTTGCCAAGGACAAAGAGGGTCACCTGGGTGGGCTTCAGGGTGTCCGCAGGCCCACTGTCTCTGAGGACTCCCTGGTCCTGCTCTGTCTGCAGGTGCCAGTGGGTCCTGGGCCAGGAGAGCTGCAGCTTCGCCCTTCAGAGAAATCAGAACAGTGGATGTGATATCCTCACCCCCACATTTCCCCTCTTCATCCCCAGAATTTGTTATGCTACCAGGCAAAAAGGACTTTGCAGATGTCATTCTGGTCCCTAACCAGCTGACCTTAAGAGGCAGGGCCAGCTGGGTGGGCCCAGTCTAATCCCAGGGGCC
>JAQQSJ010001771.1:0-13600 GCA_028644305.1 Xerus rutilus | reverse complement strand
CTGTGCATTACTCTCTGTGTCTTCTATTCTGTACCATTGGTCTACATGTCTGTTTTGGTGGCTGAGGCTGGCTTTGAAGTCACGATTCTCCTGTCTCAGCCTCCCAAAGTGCTGGGATTATAGGCATGCGCCACAGCGCCCAGCTCATTAACATGATTTCTAAAGTTAATACTATAAAAATGTAAATAACCTAGATGTCCATCAACAAATGTATGGATGAAGAAAAGGTAGCATATATACACAAATGGAGTTTCATTGAGCCATAAAGAAAAATGAAATTATGTCCTCTGCAGGAAAATGGATGGAACTTGAGAACATTATGTTAAGTAAAATAAACCAAACTCCGAAGGTCAAGGGTAGTATATTTTCTCTCATATGTGGAAGCTAGAGAAGAAAAAGGGAAAAAAGTGGGGTAGGGGGGGAATCTCATGAAAATCAAAGGGAGATCTGTAGAGGAAAGGGACTGGGGGGAGGAAGGAGGAGAGGGAAAGGGGAAATAATGTTGTTTTATTCAGCTTTATGTCACTGTGACAAAAAGACCTGATAAGAACAACTTAGAGGAGGAAAAGTTTATTTTGGCTCACAGTACCAGAGATCTCGGTCCAGTGTCTGCTGACTCCATAAGTTCTGGGCCCAAGATGAAGCACAACATCGTGTCAGAGGAGCTCAGCAGAGGCAAGCAGCTCAGGACATGACAACCAGGAAGCAGAAAGAGAGAGAGAGTTCTGCTCACCAAGGACAAAATATAAACTCGAAAGTCATGCCCTCAGTGACCTACTTCCTCCAGCCACACCCTACCTGCCTATAGTTACTGCCTGGTTAATCCGTACCAGTGGACAAATCCACTGATCAAGTTACAGCTCTCATAACCCAATCATTTCACCTCTGAACCTTCTTGCATTGTCTTACACATGAGCTTTGGGGAATGATATTGGTCAAATTCTGTTGTTATATTTTGTGCATGTACAAATATATAAGAAAAAATCCCACCATTATGCACAATTATAATGCACGGAGAAAATATGGAAGAAATAAAAATTACAAAAATATATATTCAGAGATGTATGATTCCCTCCCTCATCCATTCCAACCTGTACCCTGACCTCTGAAAAAAGTCTTGGATAATACATGGTTTGCATCCTGACAAAACTCAACCTTACCCAGGAAAATCTTATTCCTTAGCATTTAATTTCCTAGAGAGGGCAATTAGAAAAAAATGTTTATAAAGTCTTCTTTTGGGGTTTATCATGAAAGAAAGGTTCAAAAGCACTACAATAATCTATTCCCTACAGTTATAATTTTGTCATTTTAAGAATGTGAAATAAATTGAATTATACAACATATAATATTTTGATATTTGATTTTTTGCACTCAGTATAACATGCTTGAGATCCATCCAACTTGTGTATATGAAAAATTCTTTTTTATTGTAAAGGAGTATTCCATGGTATAATTATACGTTTACTTAACCATTCCAGGCCTTCTGGGTTGTTTTCAGTTTTAAAGATTATAAATAAAGCATCTGTAAACATTCCCATATAGTTGTGTGTGTGAAAATATATTGTCATTTATTTGTTGTATATACCCAGTGTAATTCTTGGGTTGTATGGGAAGTGTAAGTTTAATTTTTATGGGTGTGTGGGGGCAAAGAAAGCAAGTTTGGTGAATGCTGATGTCAAACATTATCCAAGAAAGACCAGATAGGAAAGGTGCTTTGACCAGGGAGCTCAGGAAGCCTCCAGGGCCACATGCAAATCTCACACAGCTGGGTGCACTGGCGCATGCCTGTAATCCCAGTGACTCCAGTGACTTGGAGGCTGAGGCAGGAGGATTGCAAGTTCAAGGCCAGCATCACCAATTTAGTGAGGACCTAAGCAACTTAGCAAGATCCTGTCTCAAAATGAAAAATAAAAAAGGCTGGGGATGTAGCTCAGTGGTTAAGCACCCATGGTTCAATCCCTGGTGAAAAAAAAAAATTCTCACACAGTGAAAGGCCAGGCTCAGGGGATACCAGGAATGTCCTCAGCCATTCACCACCATCAGGACGAACTAGTTATAGTTGATATAACCATGGGTGTCCTTATGCCCTGCCACCAGTATTGCTATTTTTTCCTCTGTCATCTTCTCATCCAGTGTGACAAGGACATGATGGATTTCAGTGCCCATAATAGTACCATTCCTTCCTAGTCAAGCACTCAAAGGCCTTTAGCATAATCCTCATAGATTCCCTGGTCCTTGTTCTTGGCCACAGTCTGCAGGATGGTTAGGAAGTGCTCAAAGTCCAGCACCTTCACATTCATCTCATCGCTCTTGAAGTTCCCACGATATTGAGCACCACAGCATTGGTGGCACTCACGACATCCCCACACTGGCTACACAGGATCTTGTCATTGCACAATTCGGTCAAACAGCTGAACGGCCTCCTTGAATTCTGGAGTCTGCTCCTCCATAAAATCACACATCTTGGGCTGGGGTTATGGTGCAGTGGTAGAGTGCTCACCTAGCATGCGTGAGGCACTGGGTTCGATCCTCAGCACCACATAAAAATAAAATAAAGACATTGTGTCCATCAAAGACTAAAAAATAAATTTAAAAAAATCACACATCTTGAGTGCTCAGCCAAGTGCATGTTTAATTTTATAAGAAACTGCCAAACTATTTTCCAGATTGTCTGTACCATTCTAGATTCCTGCCAGCAATGTATGAAAGATCCATCTTCTCCACATTCTCAATAGCATTTACTAACACTGATATTTTAATTTTATCCACTCTAATAAGTGTGTAATAATAGTTCATTGTGGTTTTGATTTGCATTTCCATAATGGCTGATGATGTTGAATATCTTCAAAGGTGCTTATTTGCTTATTTGTGTTTTTCAGCACACAGATCTTGTATGCTCTGTTAGAATTATACCCAATTATTTCATTTTATTTGATGATCATAAATAGTATTTTTTCTCATTATAGTTTCCACTTATTCATTGCTAACACATACAAATATTGATATTTAATCTGGGCATGGTGGTGCATGCCTGTAATCCCAGGCTTAGGAGGCTGAGGGAGAAGGATCACAAGTTCAAAGCCAGCCTCAGCAACTTAGCAAGGCCCTAAGCAACTCAGTGAGACCTTGTCTCTAATAAAATATTAAAAATGGCTGGTAATGTGGCTCAGTGGTAAAGAGCTCCTGGGTTCAATCCTCAGTACCAAAAATAATTGATATTTCTGTGTTTATTTTATATCCAGTGATCTTGGATCTTGTAAGATGCTTCATTTATAAGTTCTGGGTACTTTCTTATAGATTCTGTGGAATCTTATATTTCCACAATATCACATCTTAAAATAGGGGAAAATTTATTCCCTCCTTTCTAATCTCTGTGTCTTTTCTTTTTTCTCTTGCCTTCTTCTTGGTCTTGTGCTAGGGAGAAAGTATTCAGTATTTTACCATTAATTAAGATGTAAGCTATAGCCAGGTGCAGTGGTACAAGCCTGTAATCCCAGCACTTTGGGAGGCTGAGACAAGAAAATTGCGAGTTCAAAGCCAGCCTCAGGAAGGGCGAGGCGCTAAGCAACTTAGTGAGACCCTGTCTCTACATAAAACACAAAACAGGGCTGAGGATGTGGCTCAGTGGTTGAGCACCCCTGAGTTCAATCTCCAGAACCAAAAAAAAAAAAAAAAAAGATGTAAGCTATAGGTTTTTATAAATGTTCTTTATCAAGTTGAGAACATTCTTCTTTATTCTTAGTGGGGTGAGAGCTTTTATCATGAATGAGTATTCAATTTTGTTAAATTTTTTTCTGAATTGGTTGATATATATGTTTTCTTTAGCCTATTAATATAGTAGGTTACATGGATTTTTGAATGTTGAACCACTCTTACATTTTTGGAGTGAGCTCCTACATGATTGTGGTATATAATTCTTTTAAAATATTGCTGGATTCTATTCACTATATTTTCTTGAGGATTTTGGTGTCTAAGTTCATATGATATACTGGTTTATAGTCATCCGTCTTTCATTAATTTTTTACTACCTTTGCTTATTGTTAGTATCAGAGTACCAGTGGCCTCATAAAATGTGTTGGGAAATGTTCCTTCTAATTCTGTCTTCTGGAAGAAATTGTGTAAAACTGATATCAATTCTTTAAATGTTTGGTAGAATTCTCTATCTGGTGCCTTGAAATGTCAAATTTCTTTTATGAAAGTTTTAAAATTACAAATTCATGTTCTTTAATCATTACAGAACTATTAAATTTATGTACTTAACCCTGGGTGAGTATTGCTATTTTGTATGGTTTGAGCGATTGATCAATTTCATCCATATTGTCAAATTCTTGTGCATAGTGTTATTCACAGTAATCCCTTATTATCTTGTTAATGTCTGCAGTATTGGTACTGATATGCCTTATTTCATGTCTGATATTAGTAATTTGTGTCATCTCTTTTTCTTCAGCATACCAAGAGATTTATCAATTTTATTGATCTTTCCAAAGAACTAGCTTTTTCATTCATTAATTTTCTCTATTGTTTTTCTGTTCAATTTTATTGACTTCTGCTGTTATCTTTACTATTTCATTCTGTACTGAGTTCATTTCTCTCTCTCTCTCTCTCTCTCTTTTTCGTACTGGGGATTGAATTGGGAACACTTAACCACTGAGCCACATCCCCAGCTATTTATTTATTTATTTATTTATTCATTATTTTTTGTGGTGCTGAGGATTGAACTCAGGACCTTGTGCATGCAAGGCAAGCACTCTACCAACTGAGCTATATCCTTAGTTCCCCAGCCCTTTTTTATATTTTATTAGAGACAGGGTATCACTGAGTTGCTTAGGGTCTCACTAAGTTGGTGAGGCTGGCTTTGAGTTCACAATCTTCCTGCCTCATCCTCCCAAGCCACTGGGATTACAGGCATGTGCCACTGCACCTGGCAATATGTGACGTTTTCATTTTTATTTCATTCAGCATAGATCTGATGTTCTCTGAGACTTCCTTTTTTAATCATTAGATTATTTAAATGTGTACTATTTAATTGGCAAGTGTTTTCAGATTTTCCCTTTGGCTCTCCATTGCTGTTTTCTAGTATGAAACCATTATGGTGAGAGAACAATCTACTATGACTTTAATTCATTTAAAATGTTTAGGTTTTAAAAAAATACTATGACCTAGGATATGGTCCATTTTGGTCAATGTGTCATGTGCTTTTGGAAAAGAATGTATATTCTATTGCTGGGCAGAGCATTAGATTCAGGGGTTAATGTTTGTGCTCATTTTCTATGGCAACTATAAAAAATAGCCACATAATAGCATAAAACAACACAAATTTATCTTCTTACAGTTCTGTTATTCAGACATCTAAAATGGATCTCACTGAGCTAAAAATAACAGGGCTGCATTGCTTTCTGTAGACTCTAGGGGAAAGCCCATACTCTACCCTTTCCAGCCTCTAGAGGCTGCCCATGCTCTTTGGTCATGGTCCTCTTGCTTTATCTTCAAAACCTGCTGTGGATTGAGTTCTCTTCGCTTCACATCAATCACTTTGACTTCCACTTCTGTCTGCTTCTTCCACATTTAAGAACCACTGTGATTACATTTAGCCTATTCAGACAATAAAAAATCATCTCCCTATTTTAGGACCAAGTGGTAAGCAAACTTAACTCCATTGCTTACTTTAATTTCTTTGCTATGTAATATAAAATATTCACAAGTTCTGGAAATTGAAGCATGAGTATCTTTGGGGAGCTGTTATTCTGCTGACCACATGGTGATTTTTGGTTCTTATGTATGCATGCTGATATTCTATCTAGTAGTTCTATCAGTAGTTGTAGTGGAAATTGTTAAAATCCCCAACTATCATTGTGGATTTGTGGATTTCTCCTTTCAGTTCTCAGTTTTTGCTTCATGTATTTTGAAGGTCTGCTCTTCATGTAAAATTTTAGGATGACTGTGTCTGCTTCTTGTATTGAACCTTTTGTCATTATGCAGTATCCCTCTTTATCCCTGGTAATATTTGCTCTGTGGTCTACTTTATCTGGTTTTAATATAGACAATACTGCTTTGTTTGATTAATGATTGTGCGGTCTATCTTTTCCTGCCTTTTACTTTCAACCTTCCTATATTGGTATATTAGAAGTGAGTTTTGTAGAGCATATAGTTGAGCCATATTAATTTATCTACTCTGCCAATCTATCAATATATGTACATAAATTTACATTTAATAAAATATTAACACACTGCGGCTTAAGTCCTTGATCTTATTATTTATTTTATTTTCATTCATTTTCTTTTTCTGTTAAGGTAAAATGAATACCATTTAAAATTAACCATTTTAAAGTGTATACTTCAGTGTCATTTAGTACATTCATAGTGTCGTGCAATCATATCATATCATAGTTGCAAAATAATTTCATCACCACCAAAAGGAATTCTGTGTCCATTAAGCAGTCTTTCTCCATTCCCTTATCACCCCACCACCCTAGCCCAACCTCTCGTAAACATTAATCTATTTTCTCTCTATATGAATTTGCCTATTCTGGGTATTTCAAATAACATGTGACCTTTTGTGTCTGGCTTCTTTTACTTAGCTTAATGTTTTCCAGGTTAATCTACATTGGAGCATGTGTCAGTACTTCATTCCTTTTTAAATGTAAATTATTATTTTAATAATTACAGTAAGTATTTATGTAAATTTATATATCTGCAGACCAAATAATTCTTTTTTTAAAATATTTGTTAGTTGTCAATGGACCCTTATTTCATTTATTTATAATGTGGTGCTGAGAACTGAACCCACTGCCTCATACATGCTAGGCAAGTGCTCAACCACTGAGCCACAACCCCAGACCCCAAATAATTCTTTTTTTTTTTTGTTTTGGTACTAAGGATTGAACTCAGGGGCACTCGACCACTGAGCCACATCCCCAGCTCTATTTTGTGTTTTATGTAGAGACAGGGTCTCACTGAGTTGCTTAGCGCCTCGCCGTTGCTGAGGCTGACTTTGAACTCGCAATTCTCCTGTCTCAGCCTCCCTAAGTGCTGGGATTACAGGCTTGAGCCACGGCGCTGGGCTCTCCAAATAATTCTTAAATTATGTTTCAGATTTAATCAACTTTGTAAAAATTCTTTTTTGTTTTGTTTTGTTTTTTTGGTACCAGGGATTGAACTCAGGGGCACTTGACCACTGAGCCAGATCCCCAGCCCTATTTTGTGTTTTATGTAGAGACAGGGTCTCACTGAGTTGCTTAGCACCTCGCCATTGATGAAGCTGGTTTTGAACTCGTGATCCTCCTGTCTCAGCCTCCCAAGACACTGGGATTACAGGCATACACCACCGCACCTGGCCTCAAAAAACCTTCTTATGACTTCTTTTATATCTTAATCCTCACATGTTGTGTTGTTTCACATTAAACTCATATGGACTCCCACAGCATTATAATACTCTTTTCAATATTATCAAACTACCAATATGATGACACAACAGCAGGCTTGCTCACCATTTTGGTCCAAGAGCCTAAATTTTTATTTTTAATTTACAAATGATTGTATATACCTATGGTTGAAATGTGATGTTTTGATACATGTATACACTGTGGAATGTTTATATCTAGCTAAATAATGCATTTCCAGCTCACTTAAGTCATTTTTGTGAAGACATTTAAAGTCTATTCTATTAGCAATTTTGAAATATATAATGTATTTTCAACTATGATCATTATGCTGTGCCATAGATTGCAAACATTTATTCCTCCTGCCTAACTGCAACTTGGTACCCTTTGGTCAACATCTATTCCTTTTCTAACACACCTCTAGCCTCTGATAACCACCATTCTACTCTCTGTTCCTATGCATTTCACTTTTTTAGATTCCCTATATGGAGTGACATCATGGAGTAATTCTCTCTCTGTGCCTGGATTATTTAACTTAATATAATGCCCTTGATCTTCATCCACATTGTTGCAAAGGACAGGATTTTATTATTTTTTAGGGTTGAAAAATACTCCATTGTATATATATCCAACATTTTATCTACCTACTCATCTGTTGATAGACACTTAGGGTGATTTCATATCATAACTATTGTGAATAATGCTGCACTGAACAGGGGAATACAGACATCTATCTCTTCAACATATTGATTTCAATTATTTTGAATATATACAAAGAAATGGGATTGCTGCATCATGTGATAGTTCTACTTTAAGTGTTTTTGAGAAATATCCACATCATTCTCCATAATGGCTACAGTAATTTCTATTTCTACACACCCTTGCTAACAGCTTTCTTCACAACCTCACCAGTATCATGCTGGCTTTTTTATTTTTATTTTTAAAATTTTAGTTGTAGATGAACACAATATCTTTATTTTATTTATTTTTCTGTGGTGCCGAGGATGGAACCCAGTGAGTCACACATGCTAGGCAAGTTCTTCGCCACTGAGCCACAACCCCAGCCCCATACCATGCTGTTTTGATTACTGTAGTTTTATTTATTTATTTATTTATCGGCACTGGGTATTGAACCCAGGGGCACTCAACCACTGAGCTACATCCCCATCCCTTTTTTTGTATTTTATTTAGAGACAGGGTCTTGCTGAGTTGCTCAAGGCCTCACTAAGTTGCTGAGGCTGGCTTTGAACTCACAATCCTCCTGCCTCAGCCTCCCAAGCTGCTGGGATTACAGGCATGTAACACCATGCCCAGCCTGATTATTGTAGTTTTATAGTATATTCTGAAGTGAGATAGTGAGTTACTTCCAGCTGTTTCCCCCCTCCCACCACATACAAGGTTGCTTTGGCTGTTTGGAATCTTGGTGGTTTCCTACAAATTATAGGATTTATGTTCTATTTCTGTGAAAAAGTGCCATTGGGATTTTGGTAGGGGTTGCATTGGCTCAGTAGATTGCTTTGAGTAGTGTGGACATTTTAACAATATTAATTATCCCATTCTGTAAATTCAAGATATCTTCCCATTTATTTTTGTTCTCTTTGATTTATTTCATCAATCTTTTATAGTTTTCACCATGCAGGACTTTCACTTTCTTGGTTACATTTATTCCTAAGTCTTTTTTTCTAGCTATTGTAAATGAGGTTGCTTTTTAATTTCTTTTTTGGATAGTTTCTTATTAGTGTATAGGAAGGCTACTGGTTTTTATAAGTTCATTTTATATCCTAAAATTTATTGAATTTATTAGTTCTAATTTTTTTGGTGGAGTTTTTATGGTTTTCTATTTTTATGACTGTGTCATTTCCAAACAGAGACAATTTAAAATCTTCCATTGCAATTTAGATGCCTCTTTTTTCTAGCATAATTGTTCTGCCTAGGAATCCCAAATCTATAGAAAATAGAGTGGTGAATATGGATATCCTTGACTTGTTCCTGATCTTAGAGGAAAAGCATTCATCTTTTCCCCATCAACTTTTTCCCATTCAGTATGATGTTAGATGTGAGCTTGTCATATATGAACTTTATTATATTGGAGTGCATTATTCTATGCCTGATTGCTGAGAACTTTATCTTAAGAACATGTTGAGTTTTGTCAAATACTTTTCTGCATCTATGGAAATGATCATATGTTTTATGGCCTTCATTTTGTTAATGTGGTGAAGCACATTTATTGATTTTTCATATATTGAACTATCCTTGCAACCCAGGGATAAATTCCACTTGATCACAGTGTCTGATCCTTTAATGTGCTGTTGAGTTCAATTTGCTACTATTTTATTGACAGGTTTTTCAATTATGTTCATTGAGGACATTGACCTGTAATTTTCCTCTTTTGTGCCTTTAATAAGGCTGGCTTTATAAAATAAGTTTGAAAATGTTCCCCTTGCTTCAATTTTTTGGAAGAATTTTTAAAAACTGTCCTTCAAAAACAAAGGAGAAAGAAATACTTTTCCTGACAAACAAAAGCTGAGTCAGTTCATTGCCTCTCAACCTCTTTTTTTTTTAAATGTGTGTGAGACTAGTCTATATCAAAGACTCATTTAAATTGCCTGGTGCAATGCTACATCGTGTACAACCAGAGAAATGAAATTGTGCTCCATTTATGTACAATGAATCAAAATTCATTCTGCTCTCATATATACCTAATTAGAATAAATAAATAAATTTTTTAAAAGAGAAGCAAAATAAAAAAAACATTAAAATGATAGTGTACCATAATCAAGTAGAGTTCATCCCAGGGATCCAAGGTTGGTTCAACATATGGAAATCAAAAAATCATAACTCATCACATCAGTAGTCTTAAAGACAAGAATCATATGATCATTTCAATAGAATGCAGAAAAAGCATTTGACAAAATACAGCACCTTTTCATGTTCAAAGCACTAGAAAAAGTAGGGATAGTAGGAACATAGCTCAACATTGTAAAAGCTATCTATTCTAAGCGCAAGGTCAAAATCATTCTAAATGAATAAAAATTGAAAGCATTCCCTCCAAAAACTGGAACCAGACAGGGATGCCCTCTTTAACCACTTCTATTCAACATAGTCCTCGAAACTCTAGCCAGAACAATTAGACAGACAAAAGAAATTAAAGAGATAGGAATAGGAAAAGAAGAACCCAAACTATCCTATTTGCTGATGATAAGAGTCTATATTTAGAAGACCCAAAAATTTCCACCAGAAAACTTCTAGAACTAACTGATGAATTCAGCAAAGTAGCAGGATATAAAATCAACACTCATAAATCAAATGTATTTCTATACATTAATGATGAATCCTCTGAAAGAGAAATTAGAAAAACTACCTCATTCACAGTAGCCCCCTGAAAAATGAAATACTTGGAAATTGATTTAGCAAAAGAGGTGAAATACCTCTACAATGAAAACTACAGAACACTAAAGAAAGAAATTGAAGAAGACTTTAGAAGATGGAAAGATTTCACTTGCTCTTCAAGGCAGAATTAATATTGTTAAAATGGACATACTACCAAAAGTGTTATACAGATTTAATGCAAGTCTTATTAAAATCCCAATGACATTCTTCATAGAAATACAAAAAGCAGTCATGAAATTCATTTGGAAAAATAAGAAATCCAGAATAGCCAAAGAAATCCTTAGTAAGAAGAGTGAAGCTGGAGGCATCACAGTACCAGACTTTAAACTATACTACAAAGCTATAGTAACAAAAACAGCATGGTATTGACACCAAAATAGACATGTAGACCAATGGTACAGAATAGAAGAGACAAACCCACATAAATACAGTTACCTCATAGTAGACAAAGATGCCAAAAACATACATTGGAGAAAAGATATCCTCTTCAACAAATGCTGCACCAGAAATCCATATGCAGCAAAATGAAACTAAACTCCTATTTCTCACCATGCACAAAACTCAACTCAAAGTGGATCCAGAACCTAGGAATTAGGGCTGGGGTTGTACCTCAGTGGTTGAGTGCTTGCCTTGCATGCATGAGGCACTGGGTTTGATCCTCAGCACCACATAAAACTAAATAAATAAATAAAATAAAGATATTGTTTAAAAAAAAAGAACCTAGGAATCAGACCAGAGACCCTACGTCTAATAGAAGAAAAAGTAGGTCCAACCATTTATCATGTTGGATTAGGCCCCAAACTCCTTAACAAAACACCTAATGCACAAGAAATAAAACAAAGAATCAATAAATGGGATGGATTCAAACTTAAAAGCTTCTTCTCAGCAAAAAAAAAAAAAAAAAAAGAGGTAAAGAGGGGGCCTACATTTTGGGAGTGAATTTGTACCACATGTACGTCAGATAGAGCACTGATCTCCAGGATATATAAAGAACTCAAAAAACTTAACACCAAAAAAAAAAAAAACAAACAACCAAATCAATAAATGGGCTAAGGAGCTGAACAGTAACTTCTCAGAAGAAGAAATACAATTGATCAACAAGTATATGAAAAAATGTTCAACACCTCTAGTAATTAGAGAAATGCAAATCAAAACTACTCTAAGATTGCATCTCACTCCAGTCAGAATGGCAGTTATCAAGAATACAAGCAACAGTAAGTGTTGGCGAGGATGAGGGGGGAAAAGGCACGCTCATATATTGCTGGTGGGACTGCAAACTGATGTAACCATTTATGGAAAGCAATATGGAGATTCCTTAGAAAACTTGGAATGGAACCACCATTTGACTCAGATATCCCACTCCGTGGTTTATACTCAAAGTACTTAAAATCACCACACTATAGTGACACAGCCACATCAATGTTTATAGTGGCTCAATTCACAGTAGCAAAGCTAAGGAACCAACCTGGATGCCCTTCAATAGATAAATGGATAAAGAAATGGTGGTACATGCATACCATGTAATATTACTCAGCCTTAGAGAAGAATGAAATTACAGTAAATGAATGGAGCTGGAAAATATCATGCTAAGTGAAATAAGCCAAACCCAAAAAACCAAATGCCAAAGGTTTTCTCTGATAAGTGGATCCTAATTCATAATGGGGGTGGGTAGGGAAGAATGAAGGAACTTTGGATTGTGCAGAGGGGAGTGAGGGGAGGGGGGGAGGAGGTGTGGAGACGGGAAGGATGGTGGAATGAGATGGACATTATTACCCTATATACATGTATGATCACGCTACTGGTGTGACTCTGCACCATGTTCAACCAGAGGAAGGAGAAATTGTGCTCCATTTGTGTACAATATGTCATGCATAACTAATTAGAACCAATTTTTAAAAATTTAAAAATAAATAAATTGCCTGGTTATTTGTGTAGTTTTGTGGATAGTTTTGTGGATAGTCAAGCTCCCCCCTCTAAAGGGTAGAGTACAATTAAAATTTATTTTTTATTTAGTAGATTCACATAGTGACTTTGTTCTCTAGGGCATCCTTACTTTTTCAGAAAGTAATGAAAAACAGACACATGGTACATTTTTCTTGAAGCTTTTTGTTTGAGTTCATTCTATTTCACATTTTATTCCAAATGACCAAAAAAAGAGGACATCTGGGTCATTTACTATGTAGAGTTTTCTCATTATGGCAGTTATAACATATGAATTCCTAAGCACTAGCCTATAAAAATTATAAAAATAGAAAATTTTATTATTCATTCTAAACTCTTTCAAAAACTCTAAGAAACCTTACACTTTGTTCTCAGCTACCACTCTTGAATCTAAGAAATCTGAGTTAATTTCCCTGCACTCAATGACACCTGTTTTAAAAAGCACTTAGGAACATTTCAAAGCTTTCTTTAATAATACATTAGACTTCGTTTAGCCTCTATATCCTGGGAAGTCTAGGCCACCGTTTTGCTCAGTAATTATATAGAGGAATTGAAGTAGAGGTTGGTGTATCTGAATGATGTGGTTGTTAAAGTCACTTGTAAACTTAATATCTGAAAGAAAACAGTTTCCCAGATCAACCTGTATTTGATTTCAATTAATTCTGCTTGGGTCCAAATGTGGCTTGATGAAGAAATTGGAAGTAGGTGGGAGGTGTGTAGTTTTCACACAATCTCTTGGGTAAAAAAAGAGCAAAAGAGCTGGGCGTGGTGGTGCAAGCCTGTAATCCCAGCACTTAGGGAGGCTGAGACAGGAGAATCGCGAGTTCAGAGCCAGCCTCAGCAACGGCGAGGCACTAAGCAACTCAGTGAGACCCTGTCTCTCCATAAAA
>JAQQSJ010001770.1:0-13600 GCA_028644305.1 Xerus rutilus | reverse complement strand
TGCCAGAGCTCCTTAACCAATGGTGACAATCCAACTAACTTCCCTCTCCTCAGTTCTCAAAGGCCATGATTTCAGGATCATCTCCTGGCTCCTTTAGGCAGCTGAGTTGGTGTGGGTCCCTCTAGATGCAGCCTGGGAGTGGCCCCCAACTCTGGCTACTCAGGAAAAGCTCCCATCTGAGCACTTGCAGGTGAGGACAGGTGACCTCCAAGTTTTCTCTTGCAATTTTTCTTTCCTACTCTGGGTAGTGAATCCTAGAGGGTGTGATCAGGGAGCTATATCGCAGATCTTCTTAGTTTTCAAGGCAAGGTCGTGCTAAGTTGCCTTTGCTGATCTCAAACTTATAAACCTTATCCTTTGGTCTCTTTAGTAGCTGGATTACAGGCATGCACCACTGTACCTGGCTCTCCTGAATACTTTTCAGGCTTGAAAATGTCTCCATTCATTGGAAAAATAAAGCTGAGTGGGCTTTAACCACCTGAGGAGTTGAACAGTACTGGTTCTGACCTTTCAGGCTGCCTTTGGATCCTCTCAGGAATGTTTAACAGGAAGTATCACTGGCCTCTGACCATGACCTGCACTAGGGTTGCTTGACCTATGTCTTAGTTGGAAGAGATCCAAAGTTCACAACCAGGGACTCTGGAAGGGCAAAGGTCACTGCATACCCTGCCATTTATCGTCTCTCACGTTCCCTGGTCTTACTGTACAACAGAAGATGGGAGTGATTTAAGAAGCATGACTGGAGCCTCATAACTTCCTCAGGAGGCATTACCAAGCCAGATAAGAACTGTGATACTAAGACATCTTGGCTCTTAGTATCTGAGGGGCAGGGACAATACTATTGGCACTTGTTGACCATTGCCAAGAGTTGCAGGGTCGTTAAGTGTTGCTCAGGCCATTCTAGTTGGGCCAGAATGCCTTAATTCGACTCCAGGGTGGGTGACCATGGAAAAATTACCCACCATTCAGGACTTCAGTATCCTCCTCTATAAAAGATGGTACCTACACCTCAGTGCTGTCTAGGTTTTTAAGAGAATTAAATGGAACCATAAACACATTTAACACCATAGGGTGTTTATCACATGGCTCACACTGTAGCACTCTAATGCATGAAGAGTTCAAATTAGTGTTGTAAGCATGAAAGCACCATCAGGGCCACCAGTTGTCATTCTGGAGGCCTATGCCTCCCCTTCTCACAGTCCATTTTGAGTACAGTATCGCTCTCTACACTGGCCACCATCTTTCCTGTCAGCTCCATCATACCTCCTTCTCTGTGGTCAGGTTGCTCTTTGAGGTGATCATTGTGCTAATCTTAAAAAACATTTGCACTCCATATCTTGTGGACTGTGGTGGCAGGCATGGGCTTAGTGGATGTGCTTCCCACACTGAGGCTGACACTAGAAGGCTTTCTGTGAGAACTACCAATTCACTGATTCAGCAAGAAGTACATAGAATATCATCCTGCCCCTGGAGTGTGAATAGTGCAGTGCTCAGCCCCTGACCCAACTGACGGAACAAGATGGCACAGGCTGAGGAGCAGGTGTTCTGGGCAGGCACATGGACTGGGGTTTCCAAGCAGTCCTTGGATAGAAGAACCCCATCCAGGGCAATGGTTATGGCTTAGGTCCTGCTCCTAAGTCCCCAGAGCTAACACAAAGGATAGGCCTCATCAAAGTGGAGACTATGGAGGTTTAGACTCACTACTCAAATGGAGCACACAGAAATCCAGCAAGGTAAAGCCCTACTCTTGCAAAAATCCACAGCCACTAAGATGAGATAACACATGTTTATTATGTCCATTGTATCCACATTCATGAGGCCACAATTCCTCAGAATTTGTATTGGGGCCTTGTGGCCTGGGTGACCCATACTGACTTTGCCTTGCCCAGCTAGAGGGGGCCTGGCAGTATGGCTCTACACCCCAGCCACTCCTGTACCGTGTCATCATTGTCCACAGTTTCCAAATTAGTTGAAGTGCCTTAATTTGTCCCCACCACCATCACCAGTGCTGAATGTCCCATGTGGTTTCGCTTCCTAGAGTCACTCTCTGGCCACCAGAGTAGAACCGTCTGGGTAGCACCTTGAGCCAGGGACTCAGTTCCCAGGGTATTCAAAAACAGCAGCAGCTCCCATTCCAGTGCCGATGCACATGGACACCACTCCATACGCCCTGGGAAAGAGAACTACATTGGCTGGGCACAGGCAGTCTGGGCCCAACCACCAAACCTCCCAGAACAAGGCCTCCTGAACAGAGGATGCAAAATCAGAAGACCAGACCTGTGGGAAATGAGTGCCCTGACTGCCCAACTCAGCACACACTCAGTGGCAGATGCCCTCGGCAGGCCAGAGGCCCTTTCAAGGCTGACCTTCGGGGACAACAGGGATCATGCCCCTATATGCCCAGTTCAAAGTGCATATGTGTGCATGCTGATCTCTCTAACCGCCCCCTTCGATGGCCCCCACAACACCCCATGACACCCATGGGGAGCAGCCTCACCTCTTCCCCCGGCGCTTCAGCTCATTGAGCAGCGTGATGACCTGTCGTGCCCCGGTGCAGCCCAGGGGGTGGCCCAGAGCCACCGCACCTCCCAGAGGGTTCACTTTCTCGGGGGGGATTCCTAGCTTCTCCACACAGTAGACAGCCTAGAAGGAGCCAGAGCAGCACCTGAGACTCTGGCCCCCTCCCCTGCATGGCTTGTCCACTGGCTCCCACTGGGTGCCCAGGGCCCAGGCAATGGGGAGACTGACTCACCTGGCTTGCAAAGGCCTCATTGATCTCAAAGATGTCCACATCATTCACTGTCAGCCCTGCAGGCAAGGTTCAGACCTGAGCTGACAGAGGACCCTGGGCCCTTCAGTGGGTCTCCCTAGACCTCCACCCGTGTACAGGCCCACAAATGCCTAGTGTGTCTGTCACTTCAGACAGGTGAGTGGGTCCCAGCTGTGGGTCAGGAAGGCCTTGGGTATAGAGTGCCAGCCTGCCCCACCTTCAATCTGCAGCACCCACAGGGCCACCAGCCCCAGCAGCGGGGCAATGAGGACCCAATTCTAGGTTATGAAGGGGCTGTCTCACCTGCTTTCTCCAAGGCTGCAGGGATGGCATATGCAGGTCCAATGCCCATGATGTCAGGTGGGACCCCAACCACTGCATAGGACCTCAGGACCCCGAGGATCGGGAGGCCCAACTCTTCTGCCTTGGATCTCCGGGCCAGCAGGATGGCAGCTGCCCCATCGCTCACCTGGCTAGAGTTTCCTAGGGAGAAAGAGTTGGGGTGAGGAGGCATCAGCACAGAGCAGAAGAGAACCAGTTCATTGTGGCCGACATGCATCTTTAGCCTGCTAAATTTGGGGACATGCCTGGTCCTAGGGGACATCTGGGGGACTGGCTGGAGGTCCTGAGGAAACCATGCCCTAGGGAGAGGTTTGCTCGGGGCGATCCAGAGCCTCCTTTGTTATTAACTCAGGCTGCCACCAAGGGCTCCCAAGGGGCCTGGTCTACCCCAGGCTCCAGAGCAGAGGAGCCAGCCTGCTGGTAGTCCCTGGTGGCAGCCCTATTCCAGCATCCTGGCCCAAACTCACCAGCTGTGGTGGAGCCGCCATCCTTGAAGGCAGGCTTCAGTTTGGCCAGGCCCTCCATGGTGGTGTTGGGGCGGATTCCCTCATCCTGGGACACAGTGATGCTCCTCTTGGTGCCCTTGTCATCGTGGATGGTGGTGGTCACAGGCACAATCTCAGCGTGGAAACAGCCCTTCCCCTGGGCTCTTGAAGCCCTGCCAGCAGCAGGCAGCCAGGCTTAGGCTCCTGGAGCTCCCTTCCTCCTGTCCCCACTCCAGCCCACTGTGGCAGACATGCAACCTCAGCCTGCTAAATTTGGAAATATATCTAGTCCTAGGGGACATCTGGGGGACTGGCTGGAGGTCCTGAGGAAACTCTCTCCTGAAAAGGGGCAGCGTTCCCTGGGGCCATCCAGAACCTCCTTTGCTATCAACCCCAAATGTCCACCTCATGGCCAATTCCAAACTCAAGGGGGAAAAGGGAGCTTGCAGGCAGCGTTTGCTTCTTAGAGCCCTTCGTCCAAGAACTGAGTCCACTGAGGTAGGAACATTTGTGAAGGCTTCTGCCAGCTTTCCTGGGTGACCCCCAACATCTGAATTTTACCCCTTCCCCAGGTTTACCAAATCTCAAGTGACACATCCCAAACTCCGCCGTCTTTTCTAATTCAGAGTTAAACCGTGAGGTATTTTAGGGTACAATCCTATGCAATCTACAACATCTAGAGGCATTTCAATGGGAGGAACTCAAAGCTTCCAACAAAGCTCAGAAGCCCACCTGACCAAAGAGGCTAACAGTCCCTGCCTTGGAGAAGCCCACCTGGCCTAGACATCACTCCTTGTCTTTGCTGTCGTTCCTCAGTCTGGCTATCTGCTGCTCCTCCAGAGGCCTGAGCCCCTGTGTTTCTGTGACGTCAGCCTCAGCCCTGGGCTCAGGATGCTTGCCCAGACCCAAGCCTGCTCCAGAAGCTAGGGTGGCTTGTCCACAGCATAGTTGGCCCCATATTCCAGGTCCCAAGGAAGTCTCTGCCTACCACATTCAGTTCCCAAGCAGCTGCCAGTTAGAGAAGAGTCCTGGTCCTCATTATGCCCCAAAGAACACAGAGGGAACTGAGGCCCAGGTAAGGAGAAGGCACTCAGCATGGACAGTCAGCAGGGGAACAGGGAAGAGCCACAAGCTTAGAATGGCACTGCCCCCTTTCAGTTCTCTAGCTGGGAGGCAGCAGGCTTGACAACCCCTAGTACACAGTTGTACCCTTCGGACAAGACCACTTCAGACCTCAGACCACTCAGGATGGCCTCACAATCTCACTCTCCAGCCCTTTCAAGGTCCCACCCCAAGCAGGACTCACTTCTGTTGGGAGGCCAGCGCAAAGGTATCCTGCTTCTCCCGTGAAATGCCAAATCGTTCAGCCACATTCTCCGAGGTTATCCTAGGACAAAAATAATACCCTAGCTGGGCAGCATGGAGACCAGAGCTATTCATGCCACAGAGACAGTAGCGAGGAATCAGATAGTGGCACTCCACCTCCAGCATGGGCATGGGGCTAATAGGGAGTCACCAGTGCTGGCTGGATGCTCAGAGTTCATACACCAAAGATACCCTTTCACAAAAGAGGGAGGGCAGCCTGCATTTGCAGCAGAGCAGGAGAGTTTGTTCCCTGAGTGAGTTTCCTCGGCACAGAGGAGAGGGGAAGGAAAGTTTATCGGGGGCACTAACTGCCACACTTGGCCAGCTTCCCCTATGCCTCAAAGACAAGTGTTTTCATGTGGGGTGATGAGGATGCTCACATCACCTCTGGAAAGGCCAAACCTTGGCTTTCTGCTTGCCGTGGCTGGGCCTATCCTTAGCTTAGGAGCTCAGATCCACAGGTAGGCCTTGTAGCCTGAGCTTCTGCTTTTCAGACTGTCCCTGGAGATACAGTGTGTGGACTAAGCTAAGACACAGCGCTCTGCAGCCTCAATCTCCTCATACATCCATGGGAGCCGGCCTCCCTGTGTGCAGGCTCTGGAGATGGATCGAGCTTGGTGGCACTGGCTGCTGACCAAGGTGCTGGACCGATAGAGAATACTTCACAGGTTGCTTCTAACAGGCCCCAGGGTCCCTCAACAGCATATTCAGAGATCAAAAGCTCCCCATTTTCAACATTTTAGGCTCCCATGGTTTAGAGGGATACTGCTATCTGCCTACTTGTAACTGAACACCTCAGAGGGGCATGACAGGGTGGACTAGTTTTAGAAACTTGGGTTAAGATTTGGGGGCCTCAGGTACAGGAGGCAAAAACAGCATTGAGTGCCATGCTCTGAGTCCCTAAAGACCAGATGCCACATGGAGGAAGCAGGCCAAGCTTTGGCACTCAGTCACAGATGAGAAAGTTCCTCAGCTCCTGTACATACATGCTCAAATAGGACTTCAGGCAGGGGCTAAAGATACTCTGCAGGAATCAGATAAGGCTCCCAGAGTCTACTGCTGACATATGTCCCACATGACTGGCCAGGGCCTGCTCCTGGAGAGACAGAGATGAGCGGGCACAGGTACATGGAGCTATGGGTGGGCACTCACCCCATGGGGATCAAGCAGTCTCTGGCCTTCTCATTCTCCATCAAGCGTGAAGTAATATTTCCAGGGTTCCCTCTGTCAGCCAGGGACATGGACTCCACCCTGAAGAGGAGGAGGACAAGGAGGAGGGAACTGAGCTCTAATAGGAGCACACACAAGGATACAGAACATGTGGCAAGTGTTGGGAAATAGCCAGGGAGCCCTCAGGAAGTGCAGTGCCCTGTCTAGGAGGTACAGACAAGCAAGGCACAGCTGGGGCTGGGCGGCTGCTGAGCCCTGTCTCTACCTCCACCCCAGGACAGAGCACTGCACAGACCACACTCTGAGAGGCAGAAGCATGCTTCCTGATGCATCTGCTGAACAGGCAACTGGTAGTTCTGGACATCACAGTCCAGAAAATATATGCAGTAAGTATAGGCCCTGTCCCTACAGCCCACTATTAAGACAGAAAAGAGACATCAGTCTCTTTAAGGGCGAAGATCATATTTAAGAGCAACGTGACTTGCATGAAGGAGGTCTGATGGGGCTGAGAGGAAAGCCAGGTAACCTCTAAAAGTGCCGTGAGGAAGGAGGCATAAGGCTTCAAGACTGATACCAGACGACCTTGACAGAGTGCTCTGGTGCTCACAACACTAGTTTCAAATCTTTTTCAGGCATGAAAGCTCTGTAGTATTAGCCACAAAGTACATATCCCATAGTGTTAGAGGTGTTCATGGTTCCATTTAATCCTCTTAAAATCCTTGACAGAACTGAGGTAGGTATCCCCTTATTATAGATGATAACACTGAGGTCCTGCATGCTGAGGAACTGTGTGTATTGTCACCCAGCCTGGATCCCATTTTAGGTACTCTGGCTCCAGAGTTCACTCCCAAGCCTGATGCCAAGGCCCACATCATCAGTTGCCTGGTACCATATCCCACAACCTGACTGGCAACAGAGGCTCCTTAGGAACTTATGAAGACAACACCACTTCTCCTCAAGTCACCCCCACCCCTGCTCTACCCCAGTAAGAAAGGGAGACCAGAAATATCAAAGGGCAGGCTGGGTGGTAGCTCTTGCCCTGTCCAAGTCCCTAGTTGTGATATTGGCTCTCTTCCAACTGGGATATAGGTTAGGACAACTCAGTACAGGTCAGCATGAACCTGGATAGAGGCCAGCAATGCTTCCTGTCAATAAAAACAGAAAAGCAGCAAAAGCATGTCACAACCCAGGCTTGTCACCTCCTGAGCCTGCCAAGGCCTTCCTTAGCCTGTCTCTTTTATGGGGTACTGGGAATTAAACTCTGGGACACTCACCACTGAGCCACATCCTCAGCCCTATTTTGTATCTTATGTAGAGACAGGGTCTCATGAGTGCCTTGCTATTGCTGAGGCTGGCTTTGAACCCACAATCCTCCTGTCTCAGCCTCCTGAGCTGCTGGGATTACAGGCGTGTGCAACTGCGCCCGACTCCTCAGCCTGTTGTAAAAGCATCAGAAACTCCTGTCCCCTGGCCCAAACCTGGAGGAACTGGAAACAAACAAACAAACAAACTTTTCCTGCAAGAAAATATGGAGCCACAATTTGGGTGTTGGAGACGGTGACCCTACCGTCAGATATCTGATTATGTCCCATGAAGCCAGTAGGGAGACAGATGTTTCCACCTGAATATCTATGTAAGTATATGGGACAGACACCTGAGAAAATGAACAGCCATAGAGAAGGGACTGCCCCCGGTTGTAGGGAACTAAAAGTTTCATTTCTCTCTCAGTGTGATCAAAAATCAATAAGAGCTGAAGAAGGGAGTCCATGGCTATATCTTCCCATTATCCTGCCCCATTATCCAGCCTGATAGATTTCCAAGAGAGAAAGTTAAGGGGCCACCTGCCCTCCCCTGCTAGTGTGTTCAAATGTGAGATTTTCCTGAGTGGCTTGTGTTGGGGCCACTCATAAGCTGCATCTAGAGGGATCCACACCAACTCAGCTGCCTAAAGGAGCCAGGAGATGATCCTGAAATCATGGCCTTTGAGAACTGAGGAGAGGGAAGTTAGTTGGATTGTCACCATTGGTTAAGGAGCTCTGGCAGAAAGAAATTCTTACCCACAGGCCATGCCAATGTCATAAGACCCATTTCTGATGCCACCTGCAACAAAAGCATTTCATAACCATCCTTGACCAAGGTTTGTCTGTCCTGGGAGCAGCAGAGCCCCTGTCCCGCCTGCTCTCTAGGTGCCACTCAGCCCAGCCCCAGAAATGAAGACACAGGAATGTCCTGAAGAAGCTTGGAGCAGTGGCAAGGGGAGCTCCTGCCCTCTTTCTGTGCTCAGAGTCCTCTCAGAAATGCTTCCTGCTGGCCCAGGAGACAGTGACATTGCTGACCCTAACCCTCAGGGGCAGGACTAAGCCCAGGCCCTGGCCGAGGACACCACCCAGTCTCAACTTACCAGCTATGTTGGCCACTGCCTGCAGCCCTGATGAGCACTGTCTGTTGACAGTGGACAGAGGCACAGTCTCTGGGATGCCACTGAAACAGAAGAGGCACAGTCAATCCCCCTGCCCTGCCAGGCTCTCGTGGATGGCAGGCCTGTGCTCCAGGGCCATGTGACTTCCCACATCATAGGTTATAGAGATCTGGAGAACAAGCTAGTAGCCCATACCAGGTCAGATATATGTGGTGGGGTGGGCAGCTACTGGGCAGACCTCATCTCTATGGATACATACTACCCAGGGCCCCACAAGCATATGTTCTCCATCCTATATTTCTCCTCAACACAAGGCAGAGAAATCTGTTTGGGCCATGAGGATCATTTTCTCCCTCTAAAGATTCAACAATGACAAGTAGACATCTCTATTTCCCCCAGAGAACAGAGCAGTGGGCTTGTTCTCGGGACAGGCTACCAGAGCAAATGCCGTCTCAAATGTGAGGTCAGCACCCATCCCCACTTTCCTAGTAACCACATGGTTAGTTCTTCACATTCTATTCTCTCCCCAGGAAGGATCAGAAGATCAGGGCTCCTCCTGGGATCTCCCTGACCCAGAGTCCTCCCCATCTCCCAGCCTCTCCTGATGGGATAGGTTTGGATTTCCCAGCTTGCTCAACTAGCAAAGGAAGCAGTCACCATTCAGGGTATCATGTGGTCAGTTACCTGACAACGGAAGACAGGGTCTAAAAGATAAAGTAAAAGTCAATTTTGGCTACAATTAGTCCACAAAGAACCTTTGCTCCACTTCCAAAACCCTGTGTCTTAGCTCTCAGCCAAGTAACACCTTCCTCCGCAATGTAGGGGAAAGGTTGGATGCCAAGAGCAGGATCCCAGGCACTCTTTTTTTTTTTTAAATATTTTTTTGGTTGTCAATGGATCTTTATTTTATTTATTTATATGTGGTGCTGAGAATCGAACCCAGTGCCTCACACATGCTAGGCAAGCACTTTACCACTGAGCCACAACTCCAGTACCCCCAAGCACTCTTGTTGCTCTAACATCTTTTGGCATCTGGTGTCCATGCTCATCTCCACTACTCACAGGCCAAATTCTCTGGGGCCAGGACCCACTCACAAATTGCAATGGCCAATCCAGACCTAGAAGTAGAAAAGATTACCTCAGAAACTGAGCAATCAGGGCCATGATGGCTTCACCTCCAGGCTGAAGCACATTTCATGTGGGGGGAAAAAGCATTTATGCAGTGTTACAGTTGAGAGTACCAAAGAGGAGACATTCCAGATCTTTCTTCAGGAACATTAGCCCTTGGCAGGCTCCACTGAGGCTCTGTAATTTCAGAGTCTGCAGCAGGGGGAGCCAGATACACAACAGCTTGTCCAGATCAGGTAAGAACGAATCGCTGTGCTGGAAGGTCCCAAGCTCACTTGCCAATGCACGCTGCTCTTTGAAATCAGCACAGACTGGGCAGGTGACCTGCCCTTCCACATAACATGGAAGACCTGAGCGAAAGACGAACACAACGCAAAGCTTGAAAGCCAATAGCATTGGTCCTTGGGCAAAGAAAATGAGATTCCAAAACCATATACTTCCCCTGAGTATCCTTCCTCCAGGCCCTGCTGTCACTGCAAAAGAAAAATAGTGAGTCCCAACCTAAGTGAGGCACACAGAGTCCTGCATCATCTTTTATTACAAGGGAAGAGGTGTAGGAGTGGGAGACTGGATTGGACCACAGGTTGAGGCCCTATGTTCAATTTCTAACTCTGTTGCAAATTCACAGCCCCACTCTCTGCATTTGTAAATTGGTGCTGAACTAGATAGTTTTTGACAGTTACCTCATCTCTGCTGTGGAATAGACAGGATCTAGAGTTCATAGAGAACCCTGTCCTCAGACCCCCTGTCCTGGTATCCTAGGTGCTAGAACTTCTGCACTTGGGATACCTACTTTCCTCATACTCATTAAGCAGAGTGCTCGTGGAGGAAGTCCAAAGTGTTTAGGTGTGGAACAGATATAGACTGGTTCTCAGGAAGAGATCACACTGAAGTCAGTGGACTCCATAGTTTCCTTCAGTGACAACTGGGGGTCGGGAGACGTGGGAGGACTTTGGAGGGAAGAGAAGACCAGGAGACCCCAGTGTGGGGTCTTGGTGGTGCACTCACCCATGGAGACATCCTGCAGCTGCTCAGGCCTCAGCTTTACGTCCTGGACAACTGAGTTCAAGACAGCGATGGAAGCTCATCTGGGGAGGAATCCTGTAGTGGGACATGCAGCTGCAGTGAGCTTGGCTCGAGAGACCCACCACAGCCACAGAAAGCCACTGCAGCTTGTGTGCCGACCACCTCCAGTCCCAGGCCACAGAGCAGGTGTCCTGCACCCTGCCTGCTGCCAGGCAAGTCTGGGCCACCTGGAGTCTCATCCGTGGCCTTTCTTTGGTGGGAGTTCGAGACTTTTATTTCCTGTTCCCCCATCCTAGTCCATTCTGCTCTGCCACGTGTCCCAGCACCCAATCAGGAGAACCTAAATACTTTACATACTCCCAGCCTTCGGAGTTGGGTTCTCCCGGGAAATCTTGCTGGAAGAACCAAGCAATTTGATTCCCACATGTCACTTAGAGCATATTTACAAAGCTGCAAAAGTGTGACAAACTTCAACTGGACAGAGAACATGCCATACTTCTTATAACAGTTTACACCTGTTTGGGTAAGGCAGAGAGGACCCTGTGTTTGACACTTAGTAGGTGATCAATAAATACCCAAAGAATAAGTGAATGACCAGGGCTCATCCTAAAGAGCAAGGCCACGTGCTCTCTGATTGCCACTGGCAGGGCCATATATCTACCTGAGACTTTGGAAAGTTGTACTGCATTTGCCCTAGACACAGAAGGACACCCTGTGGATCCCTACTCTAGAGTGTAGGGTTGTGACCCTCCCTATTTTAATTGCAGAACCACCACATGCCCTAGATTCCTGAAGGCAGTGTGCCTTTCCCATTGTCACCTGCCCATAATGCCGGTCCCTGCTGATTCTGCTACTGGCAGGATTGTGTGCTCCCCTGAGACCTGGAAGGGCAGACCAGATGCCTTCCACCTTGTCCCCTTCCCACCATTCTCCAAGGCCCAACATTTGGACCATTTAGATCTTCAACGAATGGGATGGGAACACTGTCACATCCAAAAGAGCAAAACCAGTTTCCCTGAAAGAAAGTTGTCCCCCTCCCCCTCCATCCCAAACCACCACCACAACCGGGCCTTCAAGGGCTGATCTATTCATATCTGAAAAGGCAGGTTCTGGGTTCTCATATCTGCTATTTCAAGACCCCGAAGTCAAGTGTAGGTGCCCCACCTCAGTATATCTGAACAGGACTCTAGATTCTAGGGTAGGGAAGTGCTTCTCAGAAACAGAAAGCAGGCAGTGCAGTCAAGGGCCACAGGAGAAGAAGGGAGCCTGGTTGGGGAGGACCAGGAGAATTGAAAAAGTGATAGACAAGCTTAGAAAAAGTCTTGGTTTGGGCCAAGTGTCCCAAGCTGCTCTGGAGCTTCTGAGCTGTGTCAGGTAAAGTGAGGGACAAATGAGCAACTGAAAGCTGATGGTCTAGGCAATTTCAGGTGCCTGGGAAAAGAATCTGTCTTCTGCTCACTGGCACTCATGTAATGTACTTGCACAGGAGGTCCAGCTGCCCACAGGCAGGCACACCTTGCTGGGTTGGGGTCACTGCCATCACTGCACCAGAACCCTGGGTCCTCAGCCCTCCTCACATGCCAACCCCCTGCTCACATCTGCCCTGGATCCTGGAAAAAGACCTTCATTCCATTTTTCAGGAGCCTTAGAAAAGAGGTCCAAGACAAGGGACAGAGGGACACATGCCTTACCTTGGCTTTCCAGATGGCCAGAACACCACTGATATCCTTTGGGGAAGGTCAGAGCTGGTATGTGCACATGCCCAGTGTTTTAGTCAGCTTTTTCACTGCTGTGAAAACCTTGGGACCCTTCAACACAGGGGCTGGTGTATGACCTGGACAAGCTGTTGTGTATCTGGCTCCCCCTGCCCGAGACCTTAAAATTTCAGGGCCTCAAATGAACTAGAAGATGCGTTCGGGTTCACTGCTTCAAGAGAAGCAGAAGATGGATTCTCTTCCCAGGCACCTGAAGTTTCCTAGACAATCAGTTCTTGAAGAAAGATCTCCTTGGTACTCACAGCTATACCTTAAATCCCAGGATACAACCTGGAACTGAATAACAGCTTTTGTCAATAGGAAATGAGCTGCAGCATGGAGCTGGGGCCATTATGGACCAGATGGCCCAGTTTCTGAGGTATCCTTTTCTACTTCTACCTCTGGGTTGGCCACTATGAATCTTGAGTGGGTCCTGGCCCCTGAAAATTCAGCCCATTGGTAGTAGGGATCAGGACAGACATCAGAGGTCAAAAGATATCAGGGCAACGACAATGCTAGGGATTCTGCTCTTTGGACCCAACCTTTCCCCCTAATTTGGCAGTGGGAAAGAGTGTGTTATCCAGACCAGAGCCAAGACATACAGGTCTGTGGGACTGGAGCAAAGGTTATCTATGGTCTGATTTTTATTCAAAAACCGTCTGTTGCTTACTTTTAATGTAGACTCTCTTCCTCTGTCAGGTAAATAACCACATGAACACGTTGAACCATGACTTTGCTTCCTTTGCTAGTTGAGCAAACTGAAATCTTGCTCATCCATCAGCAGGCCCATCCCATCAGCAGAGGCTTGGAGATGAGGAGAAATTTCGGGCAGGGGGAGCGGAAGGGATCCCAAGCAGAACCTTGATCATCTGGGCCTTCACCACTTGCTCTCCAAGATGGGCCAGGAGTGTTCCCTTCTTTCTACTTGTAGCCTCAGACCCGATTGTCTTTGTCCTTGGAGCTGCATGGAGTTGAAACAATAGGGACATTAGCCAGTGACAAAACAGGAAAAGAAAACCAACCTCTAGAAACTGGCAGAGGCTCAAACTGCTGAGCCTACACTTCAGGGTCTCCCACTTCCTATCTCTAAAAAACCCCCAGCCTCAGCTCCCAGCTGCTCGCTCACTTGACTTTTCCTCTA
>JAQQSJ010001769.1:0-13601 GCA_028644305.1 Xerus rutilus | reverse complement strand
TGCAGCAGCGGGGAGGGGGGAGGAAGGAAAGGGAAACGGGAATAGTAATGATGATTGATCGAATGGGTCATTACTACCCCTGGTGCATGTATGAAGACACAAATAGTGTGACTCTTTATGATTTGCAACCAGAGAAATGGAAAAACTGAGCTCTGTTTATGTACTATGACTTGAAATGCATTTAAATAAAAAAATAAATTAAAAAAAAAAAAAAATGAAGGAGCCAAATCTGATGATGACTTTTTGGCTGGCAGAATCCTGAGGTGGCTCAGAATATCACATGACAAGAGAAGGATTTTAGGAGTCTGTGTTCCTGGTCCCTGTCACTCTCCTTATTAAAGCCACCAGGATTCAATCATGGCTCTATCTCAATTACCTTATCTAATCCTAATCACTTCCCCAAGGCCCCTCCTCCAAACACCGTAGTTGGATTGTTTCCACCCTCTTAATATCATTAACATGACCATGAGGGCCCATATTAAACCATAGTGCACACACGCAGGGAAGAAGGCAGTGTGAAACTGGAGGCAGAGCCAGATTGGTGATGCAACTCCATGTCAGGAACCACTGGCTGCCACTAGGAGTCTCTGGACAAAGTACAGCCTTGCTCACATCTGCATTTGAGCCCAATGAAACTGATGTTGAAGCCGGGCGCGGTGGCACACGCCCGTAATCCCAGCACTTAGGGAGGCTGAGACAGGAGAATCATGAATTCAAAGCCAGCCTCAGCAATGGCGAAACGCTAAGCAACTCAGTGAGACCCTGTCTCTACATAAAACACAAAATAGGGCTGGGGATGTGGCTCAGTGGTTGAGTGCCCCTGAGTTCAATCTCCAGTACCAAAAGGAAAAGGAAGGAAAGAAGGAAAGAAGGAAGGAAGGAAGGAAGGAAGGAAGGAAGGAAGGAAGGAAGGAAGGAAGGAAGGAAGGAAGGAAGGAAGGAACTGATGTTGAACTTCTGGCTTCCAGAACTGTGAAACATAGATTTCTATTATTTAGAAGATACAAAATTTTTGGCAATTTGTTAGGACAGTCACAGGAAACTAATATAAAAAGCAATAAGATGTTCCTATAATACCCACTGCACACCAGAGTCTATTTTAAGTGTTCCATGAATATTACCTCATCTAATTCTTACCACAACAAACAAAGGAGATATTTCTTTCACCCCTTTTTGTATATAGAGAAACTAAGGTTCAGAGAGTTCAAATATCTTGACTGAGGTCACAACTGCTAGTAAATTACATCAGTGGCATTTATAAATCTGGTGGTCTGGCTCCAGACTCCTTGCACTGAACCACCAGGTAACACTGCCCTTGGAACAGAAAAAGCTGTAGGATGTGTAAGGGACACACCTGCAGTTTGATGACTCAAACAGTGCAGTGCAAAATAAAGCTAAAGAGGTACACAGGAGACAGATTATGGGGTCTCAACTGTCACATAAAGATCAAATGTGAGCATGCAGCCTCACTACCACCAGGAGGTTTGTTCACCACCCCCCGCTTGCTGAGCTCCACCCTCAGTTTTGGATTCAGTAAGCCTGAGGTGGGGTCTAAGACTTTGCACTTCTAACAATCCCAAGTGATGCTGATGCTGCTGGTCCAAGGACCACACTTTAAGAACCACTGTTTCAGGTGATGAGAACTTATTCAGGAGATTCAAGCAGAGAAATAAAACTGCTTGCACTGCGTTTTAATATGTTATCTAAAGGCTATGTGGAAGGCATTCAACAATATCAAGAGCAAAACTCAATTTTTAAAATAGATAAAAGTGTAGCACTTCTGTTTTAAGAAGGAAGTGACAAGATACTATATGAGTGGGCTCAGCGTGTGTGAGGCTTTGGGTGAACTCCAAGCCTCATTTATCTCATTTATAAAGTAGAAATAGAATTGTGGGGGTGCAATAAGCTAAATAAAGTGTAACACTTGCCACATGGTAAGCACCTGTTACCTGGAAAATGTTTTTATGTTTAGTAGTATTTAGGGGAAGGATAGAGCAGAAGCTTCGCCCTCCAGGATGAATTCTAGGTCAGCTCTCACATATTCCCCCCTCTCTCTCTTTCTCTCTCTCTCTCTCAAACATATTTATTTCAACATAACTATATTTAAAGAACTATTCTCATATTGGTTAGTATAGTGTAATTTAATATAACTTATCCAACACAATTTAGAGCAAAAAGTTGTATGTAGTTTAAATTTTAAGCAGGAAAAAAGAAAAAAACTTGTAATCTAGATTATTTTGCATTCATTATAAATGTATAAAGATCCTCCCTTAAATGCTGCTAAAGCAGGCAATAAAATTCCTTAAAGTTTTGCCCTTAGTTTATGTTAGAAAAATAACATAGGTTGTACTATAAAAGCTTAAAAATTGGAGCAAGAAAGCATTTTTGTAATGTTTTAATGCCAACTTAACAAATTCTGTAATTAAAGTGTGGGCTTGGGGTGGGGAGAAGTGTGTGTTCCCGTAAGACAAATGCCACAGCTGTGTGATTTAGTGACTATTGTTGTGGCTTCTAGATCTTCATACCCTAAGTTCCAACCAGCTCACTGTCTGAGTTAACACCATCAGTCTGAGGGACATTTTGAAAAACACCGAATTAGCTCATTTTAAGATCACTTTTACACACGTAGTTCTAAAACTCTATGGTTTTAAGTGAGCACTTTTCCTGAATTAAGAGAATAAGACTGATTTTAACCAGATTTATTGATTCAGGCATTGAGTAATGAGCCTGATCTTCCAGGGTGCTGGAAACATTTGCTGTGTTAGGCCATTAATCTTGATCATATTTCAGTAAGACATGGAAAAAGTAGGTCTCGTCCTTCTTAAGTTCTAGATGGAGGATAAGACACTGAAAGTTTACAACCAAGGCCACCGAAGAAATCTGCTGCAGAGCTGCCACTAGATTCTGTGCTTCTGAGATCTCTCCCTCAGGGGGTCTCTCGGTTAGGTTTCACAGATGATCTTAACTAAGAGAATTCATATGGATTTTCCATCAGGACACATCTGGTAAACCAGATTATTAAAAACATCAGCAAATACGTATATTTAAAAACATGCTGAAGGATTCCTGGCCTTTTGTTTGCCAATAAATTGAGAGAAAAATCGTTGTTTTGCTTTGACATTGAGCATCTTCTCATACAGTTATGAACCATTTTATTATGTTCTGTGAGTTGCCTATTCCTATCCTTTGCCTGTTTTCCCACCGTTGTCTTTTTCTTATTGTTATATATTTTTGGAAAGCTCTTTTCTTCCTAGTCTATTGCCATTATAAATGGATTACAATCTTTGATGCCCAGAGAGAATGTAGTTTCTTTATTTTGACCAATGTCCATCATCTTCATGAGCTCTACCTATTAATAAAAGGAGTGTAAATGAGCTAAATATCAAATTAATTTACTCGTTGGTCTGATCTTACAATTTAAATAGTCCCCTTAGGGAATGCGCACCTTCCAGAGATACCTGCTTAGTCAATCCCACTGTGGGCACACGCCCCTGGCGCACATCTCCAACTTCAGTCCTTTTCCCATTTCTGAGGAGATGGACTAATGGGAACACAGAGGATGGAATGAGGTGTGCCGAGTGCTCTAGACCTTCACCAGTGGAATATGCGGAATGGCTGGCTGGCGTTCCTTGGGTGGCAGTTGGCCCTGTTCAAGTCACATGTGCTCTGTAAGTATCTCCCGCTGCCATCTGCAGTCAAGGTATATTTTCTCTTACCTTTGTAAGAGCCATGGCAGCCTCCACATCTTCACTCCCTTGGCTGCCTCTAGTTCTTACTGAGTTGCAGACCCCCTGAACATCTGCCACATATTTTATGCTGACCTCTGGCTCAGGTGATCAACACTCAGGGTTTGGTTCAGGGTCAACTCACTCTGCTTATAGAGTTACTGTGTCCACTTGGAAACCCACAGGAACTCAGAAGTGTACACTACCTTCTGCCCAGCGCACCCGTGTTCCCTCCCTCCCTCCCTCTCTCTCTCTTTCCTAGCCATTAGCACATAACCTCTGCACTTCTGTCTCCACCAAGTGAAGTAAACTTTTCTTTTCACTGTATTTATTTTGAACTCAAGAATCTATATAATGACAGTTGGCTATTACACTTTCCATCTAAGCAATGGTGGTTGGGGTAAGGAAGAACAACTGCCAGCTTTGCACATCTGTTAGACTATTAGGGCTCCACCTTCTCTTCTGGGATGTGGATGACTGTTCCAGGATCCATTAACCTATGGAGTAGGAAGGAGTAAAACAAGCTATTCCAATGGCTTTACTTTAGAGAGGGTGAACAAGAACTTGGGAATGAGAACTTTATACCAGACACCAAACCATATTAGCTACCTTAGCTCATCCCTGTCAATTTGTGATATTTCTTAAAGGGGAAAATACCCTCCATCCAATTTTTTATAAGGAAGGGAATAAATATGTAGCTGCCTTTGAAGTTGATGAGAGAGAAGCAGTGGGCTTGTGGAACCATATAATCTGCATCTGAATCTTGATTTTCACCCATTGATTTCCCATTGATTTCCACTCCACCTGTCTCTCTAGATTTTCAATCTGAAAGTTCTGTATGAACTGCTGGGTAGATTAGCTACACAATGTACTTATTTTAGTGTTTAACTTACTTGACTCAGATTTATTATCAAATATTTGCTTTATTGATACCCCCTGCATTGTTGTGAGTTTATACTTTTTCAAAAGTTTTTTATTTGAATGGGACCTCATTAAAGCATATAAATGTAGATAAATGTGATTAACTTACCACCTAAATTGAAGTCACTTTCATGTGGTTAACACATCTGATAACTCTAGAATTGTAGGTCTGTTGCTGGTGCATTTTTTTATTTCTGGCACTCTGTGGAGGTATCAATAGGTGAGGGAGAGATAGAGATAGCAACAGAGGTGGACATTATTACCCTCTGTACTTTCATAGGCTGAACCTGAGTGAAGAATCATGTGCACTCCAGCTGTATCTTTTTTTTTTTTTTTGGTACCAGAGATTGCACTCAGGGGTACTCAACCACTGAGCCACATCCCCATCTCTATTTTTGTGTGTGTTTTATGTAGAGACAAGGTCTCGCTGAGTTGCTTAGCGCCTCGCCGTTGCTGAGGCTGGCTTTGAACTCACGATTCTCCTGTCTCAGCCTCCCAAAGTGCTGGGATTACAAGCTTGAGCCACTGCGCCCGGCTTCAACCTGTATCTTAATATAGTTTCTCCTTAGACTTTTTTTCATTGAAACGCAGCCCCCAGGGACCTATGTTTCCATGAATATGTTTCTTGGAATGTTGGTTTGCAACACATCTTCTTTCTCAGCCTCAAACTGAATTTCAGTCACATCAGTTCCAAGAACTGAGGACTAGAAGACCTCCTGACACTTCTGACTACCCTGAGAATCCCTTTACTTGAAGTCCATCACAAGCTTCCTGGCAGAGTTGACAGTGAACAGTGTGACTGCCACCATCTGCTGGAGATGGCACATAACCTCAGAGCCAGCATTCTCCATCAGATGTTCCCTTTCCACTAGCAATATCACTGAAGGTTCAGAATCTCATCTAGATGCTCCTATGACATAAAAGCATGGAGAAGTCACTGGTATAATCGCTTCGCTCTTCTTCTTCCAATACCCACACATCCAAAATCAAGTCTTTAACCTGAACTCAAATGTTGAATCAGACCCCTTTTAATTTGGCAATGACTCTATTGCATACACTAAATTCCAGTAAAAATATATCCTATTTTTTAAAGTAGGGTAAAAATAGATCCTATTTTTAAACTAGAATAAAAATAAACTAGGATGAAAATATTTTTAAAAAATAGTCTTTCTACTCCCCACGTCTCTTGAAAAATACAGAGCAAGTGGGTGCTTGTTGCAATAAATAAATTTTCCTAAACTCAAATCATAATACACATTTACTTTTATACCCTTGGATACTTGTTTTTCTAATGAAACTTCTTGTGCTCAGCGCATAAGGTAGACACTAGTATTCATAGTTTGTCAATGAAAAACTAAAGCTCAGATTGCTCAGTGAGTCTGTCAGTTTTTTGTTTCTATGACAAATCCCTGAGAAAAACAACTTGCAGAAGAAAGATTTGGGTTCACAGTTTCAAAGGTTTCAGTCCATGGTTGACCACCTCCATTGTTTTGGGCCCAAGGTCATCATGGTAGAAAGGCATGGCAGAGGCAAGCTGGTCCACTCATGGGAGCAGGGAAGCAGAGCAAGAAGTAGAAGCCATAGAGAGCCCACAAAAGTCAACCTCTGAGTTCAATCCCTGGTACCAAAAAAAAAAAAAAAAAAATCAACCTCTTGAGGCCAATAAGCTACACATTCATAGTCTTTTTCTTCCTTTTATTTCCAACTCAAATGCAGAATCTCATTTCAGGACATGGAACCTGGCTTGGCAAGAGACTGCCAAAGATGCTGGCCAATGTGAGTGAGTGAAAACTTCCTGTGAGGCAAAATTTAAGAAGTAGAAGAAAGGAAAAGAAAAGGAGCCAACCGATAAATTCCTTCCCTTCTCCCTTCTGAGGTATGACTTCTCTGTACAGTCTTTCTGGTGCATATTGTCTGACTAAGCCACTGTACCTACTAAATAACAAGCTTTGCTCTGAGCATTTCATCATGAAGCAGAATGCATCACAGAACTTTGCTTCCTGTCCTTCACATCTTCATACACCTTACCCTTTACTCATACTGTCCTAGCATTGCTCCTTCCAAATAAAACCTAAGTAGTTGTTTCATATTTCACAGGAACCTGGTCAAACCTCGCAACCCTGAAACTGGTTGTAAGAACTGGTGATGTGAACTGCAGTAATTAAAAATGGTGACACCTATCTTATCCACTTCTATTATAACTTGGAAAGAGCTCTGTGTCATATTTTCAGATGTAAGTTAGCTCTACTTGTTTCTAGATGGTAGGATTTGGGGTATTTTTTCTTTCTTCTTTTAACCTTATACATTTATTTTTGCACTTTCTCCAACAAATATGTGTTATATTTACAAACAGGATAGTTTTTGAAGAGCACAGTTTCTACACTGAAATGTTGCCAAATTTTTCAGCATCATGTAATTTATTCTAATCAATAGGCTAATGCATAACTGTCTTACTGATGTCAACATGGAAGTAAGCCTTATATGTGTAAATAGGTGCATACATGATGTATCAAGTACATAAACCATTTTTGAGTGGAATTTTTATCAAATAAATTTATTTTTTATTTTACTGTCTATTGACAAACTGCCTTTCTCAGCTTCCAGTTTCAGAAACAACTTAATAATTGCTTATTCACAAAGAACAACAGTCCTTTTATATACTCAAAGACTTTTGGCTTGTAGCCTTGTAGGCAGAGTTCAGTGCACTATTTATAACTGTCCATACAAATCGGTCATAAAAGGATGTTATTTGGGGTTAATGTAATCAGTTCCCTGAAGAATTTAATAATAAAACTACAGCTAAACTTAGAAATGCTATTTTATTATTTAAATGTAGAGGTTTCTTTCATTTAAGGTACATCAGCTGATTTAAATAAACCACTTATATTTGAGTAAAGATTTTTGCTCAAATGTGCAATATAAAGGGGAAAATGTAGATCCAAATAAAAATGCACTAAAAATAGAGTTGCTATCAAATTCTAGATCCAAATGAATTGAGAAATAGATTACTCAATGATTCATGACAGATATGGTACCAATCTATAGAAAAAGCATGGAAAAGGGCAAGGCAGAGAGAGCCATAATTGGCTCTGAAAGATCATTTGGACAGGAGAGGATGAATGATCACTAAAGTCCATCAATAAGTCAAAAGACAGCATCTTTTAACATACTTTCCCCATCCCTAGTGAAGTACGTAATCAAAGGGGTATGTGGATAACAATATGAAACACAGAGCAAAGAAAATAGTGATTAATATGGTATGTATACACAATGTAGTTTTATTCAGCCATAAAGAAGAATGAAATTATCTCATTTGCAGGAAAATGGATGGAGCTCGAACATGATATTAAGTGAAATGAGCCAAACTCAGGTTTTTTCTCTCATAGGTGTAAGCTAGAAAGGAAGAAGGAAAAGAAAGGTGGGGATGGGTGAATCTCATGAAAATTGAAAGGAGATCATTAGAGTAGAAGAAAGGGACTGGGGGAGGAATGAGAAGAAGGAAAGAGAAAATACTGGGGAATGATATTGGTCAAATTTTATTTTTATATTGTATGCATGTATGAATACATAGCAATGAATTTCACTATTATATACAATTATAATGCACCAATACAATTATGGAAAAAAGAAAATAGTCATTATTTTAATCCCATACTAACAAAGTCATTGGTGCTCACTCATCTTCCCTTTGAGTGAATTCTGGAGTTTCTCACACATTCTTCTTGCACTATCTAAAGTTCTCTGAAGCCTAGAGCACTTGGCACATAGCCATGTGGTCTCTTCTCTCCTGCTTTGTCTCCCAGATTCTGTCTACTGCTCAGTAGTGATGGTACTAAGGAAACTTTCTCTGTCCCTTCTTGGCCCTCCCCAGTCCTCACTTCTCATGATGAAAATCTAATTTCCTGTTAACTTTGTGACATAGGCTTCCTCTTATCATTACTGATGCCAGTCTAGTCACTTCTAAGAATATTTTTCCTGAAGGAAAAAAATTTTTTTTCACATAAGCATTTTAGCACTTTTGTAAGGCCCCAGTCAGACTTGGTCTCATTTTGCTTATCTGCACCTGAAATCACTAGAAGGTGACTATTTTTCCTTTTCAGTCTACCATCTTTACTCTTTTATATTATGCTCAGTCACACATCTATCATTGGATGGAGCAAAGCATTTTTCATTGTCTACTGGAGTCTGTCACTGTGCCCAGTTCCAGAAATTTAATGTTAAATAAAAGTAGAAGCAACCGTAGGCCTTCTAGAACTTCATTTCTAGCAAGAGTAAAGATGTGGATCAAACAATCACCAAATGTACAATTATAATCTACGGCAAGTGTTGTGAAGGGAACCCTCAAAATAGAGTATACCACAAAGATACTCATCTATCCCTGCTGGAATGAGAGGTGTGTGTTCCAGAGAAAGCTTCCCTAAGCAAGTTATATTCATGCTGATACCTACAGGAGATTTTTAGGCTAAAAGAAGAAGGAATGTACTGGGAAGAAGGGAAAGTATATTTCCATTTTATGACACATTCAGCAAATGAAAAAAAGTTAGTATACTGGAGCTAACTAGCTTTAGAAAAGTTGGGAGGAGCTGGAAGTCTACAACTTCTGGCCAGGAAGTTCAGGGACAAAACTGTTTATCACCTCCCCATTTTCTCAAGTGTCCCAGACCTAAAACTGTCAGCTGTCACATGGTCCAGCTTTCCCTTCCAAGAAGCACAGAAGTCTTCACTAAGCAGAACCCCATACCCTAGCCAGTCACTGTGTGACACACAATGAACCTCACTCTGGTACAGTACTTTGTGTGCAACTGTTGAAAGTACAATATGCAATCAATAAGGACCCTTGCAGCAAGGGATGGAGCAGTATCCCAGGCTGGTAGGAATGAAGAGTCCTAACCACACCTAGGCAAAAAAGGAACCAGGGAGAGGAAAAAGCTGTTTCTAGAACTGGAATAGATTCAATGCCTGGAGATGGGCCCTTCTGGGAGGTAACCAGGAGAACAAAGATACCAACCTCTCTCTCCACTCACCCTGTGATCTCTCATCATTGTTTGAACCCAACCAGAAGTAAGAGGGCAAGGATACCCACGTGGGTCATTCTCCCAAGACACAGAGCAGGATGGAGAGTGCTTGATGACCACACCCAGTGACCTGGTTGGAGAGTTATTCTGTCTAGTTTCGAACAGAAGAGATGCCACTTAGAAGGTATGTGATCTTAGGAAAGTTAACTCATCTCTCTTTGTATTGATTTTCTTATTCTTTAAAGGGGAATGATGACAATGACACATTAGTTTGTCTCAGGTAGTCATAAAATACTTAGAATAATGCTTGGCAATGGGCAGTGCTTATAAATGTTCTTAATATTCATTGTACAGAAGAAATTGAAGCTTAGAGAAAATAAGTGACGTACTCAACATCCCACTGCTAATGGGGTGCAATCAAAGCCAGAGTACAGGCCTTCTGGTTCTTGTCCTATAACTGTTCTCTCTCCCACAAACTGTTTCTTCCCTCCCTTCTCCAGCATAATAATCTAAGATCAACTAATTCGGAAAGCACATTCTGAATCCCATCTTTGTTTTTCAATTTCTGGGATATTCACACTTTAGAAAAGTATATTCATGGGACAGCAAAGGGTTACTTTTATTCTCTGTAAATTAATGTAAACAGGCATCTATACCCTCCACTTAGCTTGCCAATCTTATCATGGTAACTATGAAGTTGAAAACAACAGGGCTTGTTGAGTTTCTCAAAGGAAAACTCTCAGCTAGGCTGTCAATCTGGGAGACTACTAGGTGTGTTCACGTATTTCAAGAATAACAAGGAATTATGTACCAGACTTAATGAATTTCAGTATCTCAGAACAATTAAATCCTAAAATAAATTGGAGGGTGGGGCCAACCATCCTCACAGTCTTATGAAAGATCTTCCAAGAAGTTCCTGATCTAAGACAAATATTCACAGGTTTCCCAGTATTTATGTTGGTGGCTCCACCATATTCCAAGGCAACCAGAAGTGAGACCTTAACTTTATCTTTGTTTCTGCCCTATTGTTAGTCCCCCAGGTCTACCAGGTCACTACATCCTGTATATGAAGATTTGTCAAATAATTTATTATTCACATACAGATGTTCTTGAGAGTGAGGAGATAGTATCAACAACTGAACTAAGAATAGGCCTGAACATATCCTAGGAAAACTAGGATGCCTAGTCACTGGAATCTAAGAGCACTTGACTCTTCTCACTTCTCTGCTCAGGTTGTACATCCTAATGTAAGGGAAAGCCTAGAGATGTCCTTAAACCCCACAAGATAGAATTATTATAATTATATAAAAACAATGTGATAAAACTGAATGTTTACCATTTATTCTTCCATAATTTTTATGTCTGAGACACTTAAAATTATTTTCCTTATGCTGAAGTATATCCTTGAAGTTCCTTAAGATAATATCTAGAAGGTGGCAAACTACTTATCTGGCAGTTTATATTTTGTCCTTATTCTTAGAAGAATATTCAATTAGACAATTGTTGATTCTTAGTACATTGACAATATTTCATTTATTCCTGGCTTGTGTTATTACTTCTGACAATTCTTCTGTCCGTATAATTATTTTTCCTTCAATGGTGATATATCTTTCCTCTCCTCTTTGTCCACTTTTAACATTCTCCTTTCAAATTTAGTGATCTGAAGATACCTTAAAGACTAGGAATGAGCTTTTTATGGCCTTACATTTAAGGCTTACACTATTTCTGGGAAGTTTTCGTAGCCATTATCCCTCCAAATAGTGAATTATCAATTGGATATGTGTTGACTATCTCAGTCTATCCTCCGTAAGTTCAACCTCATCTTCATATATTGCACTTTTTTCTCTACTTTTAGTTCACAAGTTCTTTCTTCAGCTGTATTAAGCTTCCTATTTAGCCCGTACACTGAGGTTTCTTTATTTCAACATTCTAACTGGTTACTTCATAATTCTCCTTGTCATTTTTTATGTCTTGCTACTTTCTAATTTTTGTGATTGCATCTTTTTTCTCCATTAAAAAACTGTATATACTCTAGCATGACACTGTAAAGACTCCAGATGACCTTCTCAGTGACACTGGTGAAAAAAAATTTAAATTAACCATTTAAAGCTTCTTAAAACGATGCTAAGAGTTGCATTGATACCAAGACAAAACAAATTCATCTCAAGAAATGAAAGCTGTAGACAAATGTCTCTTATGAATATAGTTTCAAACATTTTTAAATATATTATCAAGCCTAAAACAGCAATATATAAAAGAAAATATTCACTATGCTAAGTGGGGTTTACACCAGGGATGCAAGGTTGGTTTAATATTCCAAATTCGGTTTATGAAGTACATCCTATCAATAGAATAAAAAATTTTAAAGTCATATGATCATATAAATAGAAGCAGAAAAAATATTTAACAAAATCTATCACCTTTTCATGATAAAAAGCACCTACAAGAAACCCACAGCTAACATTGCACTTAATGTTGAGAGGCTGGATTGGATGCTTTCTCCTTAAGATCAGAAATAAGAGAAGACACTGCACTTCTCTTCAGCATTGGTGTGTGGGTTATAATCATGAGAAGTTAGACAAGAAAAAGAAATAAAAGGCTTTCTGATTTGGAAGGAACAATCCAAAAATGAAGTTAAGATAACAATTACATTTACAATATCATCAAAAAGAATAAAATTAGAAGTAAAATCAATAATCAATAAATGGGATGGGTTCTGGGTGCAGTCCCACTTATTCTACGCTTGAAATTGTAATACTCTATGCTTGTACAGTTGTATCAAAATGAATCCTACTGTCATGTATAATTAAAAAGAACCAATTTTAAAAAGAATAAAATTAATTGAACAAGAGAAGCAAAAGTCTTACATACTGAAAACTATAAAACATTGTTGACATAAATTTAAGATCTAAATAAATGGGAGACTTTCTATGCTAATGATCAAAAGACTTCACATTAAGATAGCAATATCCCCAAACTGGTCTGCAGATTTAATGCAATCTCTATCAGAATCTCAGCTGACTTGTTTGTAAAAATTGACAAGCTGCTTCTAAAATTCATATGGAATTACAGTAGATCCATAAAAACCACCTTTTCTTTCCTGAAAATGAAGAACAAAATAGGACTGATATATCTTAATTTCAAAACTTACTACAAAGCAATTAAGATCTTTGCTTTGTACAGTGTCATACTGGTACAAAGACAAACATAGTTCAAGGAATAGAATTAAGAATCTAGAACTAAACACTCACCTCTATGACTGATTTATTTACAACAAGGATGCTAAGACCATTTAATTAGGAAAGGAAAGTCCTTTCAATAAGTGAAGCTGGGAAAACTGGATATCCACATGCAAAACAATGAAGTCAGACCCTTAACTCAGACCATATATAAAAATGAATTCAAAATAAATCAAAGATCTAAATTAAGAGCAAAAATATAAAGAAACTCAAAAGTAAATCTTCATGACTTTGGACTTGGCAAAATATTCTTAGATTTGACACCAAATGGTTGAAGAAACAAAGGAAAAAGATAATTTGGACTGGATAAAAATTAGAAACATTTTTGCTCCACAAGTCACTGTTAAGAAAATAAAGACAGGCCATTTCTCCCGACCTGCTCTGATGGACGAGGAGATGGTCCGAGGGCTCGCCTTCCAATAAAGCATGGCCGAGTGGCTTAATTCATCTTCTCCTGGTCGTGTGAATTTTACATAATTGGTGCCGAAAACCCGGGAGGGCATTGAACCTCCTCCGCACCGGAGTTGAGGCAGGCCCTTCGGACCAAGAGAATTCCTGAGCCGCTCTCTGTTTCCACCACCCAAACCGACAGAAATGAGGTACGTTCCCTCCCCATCTCCCCTGACTTTTTGGCTCCCTCCCATTCCGTTCCAGAGGTCTACCTGTAAGTCACGCGCGTGCCACAGACCTCCCCGTTTTAA
>JAQQSJ010001767.1:0-13603 GCA_028644305.1 Xerus rutilus | reverse complement strand
TCTCTTATCTCTTTGTTAGAATGATCTATGGTTGCCTTTATTTGCTCTCCTATTTCTTTGTTGGATTGATCAATTTTTGCCTGTAATTGTTCACTTATGTCATTTTTTAGTTCACTGATCATTTTAATTATGTACATTCTGATTTCTTTCTCTGACATTTTATCAACTGTGCTGTCAATGGATTCTGTTACAGTGGTATGCAGGTTTATTTGGGGCACTTTCTTCCCTTGTTTTTTCATGTTGATTGTGTATCTTCCTTTCTTGAAATACCGATCTGAGGTATTGTGGCTTCTATCCTATAGTCTTGTATTGACACTCCAGATTACCTGTGTCTCACCTTGGAGCTACTTCTGTTCTCCCAGTGTTCCCAGATGGGCACTACTGTCACTAAAGTTGGTGGCGGAAGTAGTGGACATACCACTAGAGGGCAGTGAGAGTGTCTTTGGCTGGACTCCTGAGGCAGCCCCTGAGGGCTGTTTTGCCCCTCTCTTGCACTCCTGCTGGTGAACAGGAACTCTGGAGCAGAACTAGAGGCGGGCTCAGGTCTCAGGCAGAGTCACAAGCTGGAGAGTCTGTGTGTGACCCTTACAGTGAGTGTGAACTCCCCTGGGGCTGGAGGCTAGCAGGCTCTGGTCTGCCTTCAACTGGGCACTCTGGCATTCCCTAAGGGAGGTTTTGGGCCTTCTGTCTTGCCTGACTACAGGAACTCTGGAGCAGAACTGAGGCGGGCCCAGAGCACACTAGCACACTAGAGCCCAGAGGCCTCTTCACACTGGGGTCTCTGGAGGCCACTCTTACCCTGGGTGTACCTTCCTCTGTGGCTGGTAGCAATCAGATTCTGGTCAACCCTTAGTTGGACACCCGTGGAGTTTCCTGAGGGTGGATCTGGGCCCTCTGTAACTCCTTGAGGACCCCAGGAACTCTGGAGCGGAACTGGGGTGGACCCAGGCTGCCCTTGGATGGAGCTGCCTCGTGCTGGTGTCTCTGGAGCAACTCTTGCCCTGAATTTGGGCTCCCCAGTGGCTAGAGGTAGCAGACCCTGGTCTCCCTTTGACTGGACAACTGTGGAAGTTCCTGAGGGCGGGCCAGGGTCCTTTGGGGCTCCTGCCAGTCCACAGGAATTCTGGAGCAGAACTGGGGCAGGCCCAGGCTGTCCTTGTGTGGGGCTGCCTCGCACTAGGGTCTCTGTGGGGACTCTTACCCTGAGTTTGGGCTCCTCAGTGGCTCGAGGTAGCAGTCTCTGGTCTCCCTTTAGCTGGACACCCATGGAGGTTCTAGGCTTTCTTTAATTCTCTGATCAATGTATGGTGCTTAGTGTACAGGTAAACAATTATCCATAAATAATTTCATAATTTGATGCTATTATAAATGGCACTTATTTTAATAATTACTAATTATTGTATCTTCACTAAGATGTCGGTAACCAAATGTTTTACAATAACTGCTGAGGAAGCTTTTTGTTTGAAAGCACAGGCTACCATATGAAAAAAGAAGTGTTTGATGCTTAGTACATATTTATCTGTATTTCCTTATCATCTATTAGGAATCATTGTCAATATATTGCACGCAATTCAAGATAAAAATGCCCCAGATATAATTCCACAGGTCAGTTCCTGAAAACTCAAACTAAAGAACAGTTTGGGCTGGGCATGGTGGAGCATGCCTTTAATCTCATCCTCTTGGGAGGCTGAGACAGGAGGATCACAAGTTCAAAGCCAGCCTTAGCAACTTAGTGAGGCCCTAAGCAACTCAGTGAGACCCTGTCTCTTTTTTATTTTCTAATGTTTTTTTAGTCATCGATGGACCCTTATTTATTCATTTATTCATATGTGGTGCTGAGGATTGAACCCAGTGCCCCACACATGCAATGTAAGCACTCTTCCACCGAGCCACAATCCTAGCCCCAAGACCCTGTCTCTTAATAAAATTAAAAAAAAAAAAGGTCTGAGGATGTGGCTCAATGGTTAAGTTCCCTGGGTTTAATCCTCAGTATCAAAAAAAAATAGTTTGTTAATTTTCAACTTTCTATGTGTTTAGAATTGAACCTCTTGAAATGTGTGTGTTTACTTCTTTACCCCTGCCCCTCAGTAAATAAATTTCAGTAACTATCTGGGATCTTGGGTGTTAAGAGAGAGAATGGGAGAGGGCATGTTTGTATGCATGTACCTGTGTATGTATATGTATGTTACTGAAACTGCCAAGAGTGTTTATAGTTTGGGTTAATTGTTGTGTTAACTTTTCATTGCTGTGACTAAAATACCTTATACGAACAACTTAAAGGAGAAAGGATTTATTTTTGGCTTACAGTTACAGAGGTTTCAGTCCTTGATTGACTGGTTCCATTGCTTTGGGCCTAAGGTGAGGCAGAACATCCTAGGAGAAGGGTATTTTGGAGGAAAATGCTTAGCTGTTCACAGCCAGGAAACAATGAGAGCAGGGAAGAGGCCAGAGACAAGATATCATCTGCAAGGGCATGCCCCCCAGTAAGCTACTTCCTCTAATTCTGCTTTTCCTGCCTACCAGCTTCCACTTCTTCCCAGTAGTCCACTCAAATTATTAACATGTAAAATTCATCAATCCACTGATGAGATCACATTCTCATGATCCAATCACTTCCCAAAATCCCCACTTCTGAACATTGTTGCATTGGGCACCAAGTCTTCCATATTTGAGCTTTTGGGGGAAATTCCAGATTAAAACCATAATGTTTGTGTTTAATTACTGTGTATTATGTCAGTTGTAATTGGCTCTTAGCACATATCAATAACAAGGTCAGAATGGTGATTGTTTTTGCTTCCCCAGCTTTCCTTGGTCAGTAAGGTTACCATGGTGATTCAGAGAAGGCTGTGTGATTTGGTGCAGACAGAGCTTCCATTTAGGATTCTTTCCTGAATCATGTATTACTATGACAGTTGCCAGATGTTGCTTTTCCAGTTTTGATATTTCTTCTAGAATCATTAGATAGTACTTTAGGGAAAGATAGGGACTTCTCTCATTTATTAATGCATTTATTGGCATATTAATTTGTATGAGTATGATTAAGAGATTTCCATTTTTATCAAAGAGGTACCCTCTATTATTATCATTGTATATTTTGATGCTCAAATTTCCCCAAATTAAACAGTTTAAGCCCATTCACAGTGATCTCAGTGTCAACTTAATACTTCCCTAGAATTCCTGGAGCTTTTACTTTGCTCTCTGAGCCTGAAAATCTCTCCATCTGTATAAAGGAAGTAATTATGCCTACCTCAGAGCATGACATTGAGTATTTGAAGAGAAAATGCCTGAAAATAATAATGCACGGTGTGGCATCTAGTAGGCCCCTCAGCATATGTAAATTTCCAATTCCAACTTTGCTTCCTTCATTCTGTTAGTGCCATATCTCTGACATCAACAGCAGCATGATTGCAGTAAGATTATCTGGACAAGTAATAGCAAGCATGTATAAACCTATATTTCCATTGAGTGAGTCTCAGTGTTACTGCTATGTATGTGTGAGAGTTGTGGCATGGAGCTTGGAAGAAGAAAACTTTCATTATACAGCTTCTAGTTAGCTGGGTGAGGGCAGGTAAGATATCACCCCAGCCTCTATGTTGCATGTGTTTCCCATCCTATTACTTCCCTCTCTGTTGCTTGTGCTTTCTATCCCATTACTGTGCCTTCCAGTGTAACATCAGGGAAGAGGATGGTATCTGTATCCCAGAACCAGGAGCTCATAGACAAGAACAAAGTGAGATGTCTACTCTATTGGATAGGCTACTAGAGCAATTAAAGACATCAAAGCCCCATTGTTGGAACATTATAGGTAAGCCACTACTCTTCCACCAACCTCCTCTATACAACAGGATAGCAAAAGCAAGTCCAGATAGGTAGCAATTCATTCAATTAATATTTATTTAGTAATTTATTTACAATGCTCTGGTCTAGGCTCTGGAGAAATAGCACAGATAACAAGATATGAAGGCTCCCTGGAACTGTCATCCTAGTTTGGAAAAACTGGCAATAAGGAGACAAACAAATCATTAGGCAGAGCAGTGTGATATGGTGATTTGATATTTGAAGAGAATAACCATATGGAATAGAAAATCAAGACACAGGGATTATGATGCATGGTGTATCAGTGAATCACTTTCTTAGGAAGTGACATTTGAGCTGAGTCCTGAATGCCAAAATAATCCAGGAACTGAGAGGCCATTTTGTCAGTGTGCCTGTGGTGTATTTGTGTACCAGTTGATCAAGGACCAGAATAAAAGCTCCAGTGGCTTGAGCCTGGCAGACAATGTATAGACTTGTGGGAATTGAATAGCAGAGGGCAAACAGGAGCCCTAGGGTTTAGAACATGTAAGGAGTTTGTATTTTATTCTGAGTTTTATTAAAGGGATAAAGTTTAGTAGTAACACAATCTGACATTTGGTATTAGAAGGTGACTCTGGCCACTCTGTGGAGAATGGTCTGGAGAGAGACAAGAGAGCATGTAGGGCAACCAGTAAGGGACTATTGTAGAAGGCCAGGATGTAGACTTTTCATTCAGCCATGTGGATAGATGGTGGTGTTGATTTTGTCTTTCTCAGAATGCTTCCATCATCTAGCAGTAGTTGTAGTGAAATTTTGTAATTCTGAAAATATATCAGTTTATCAATATAATTGAGTTATAAGACTATTGATAGTTTTTGAAGATAGATGCAAACTGTACAACTATCAAAAATGTAAAAAACTCAACATGCAAACAGTTACTTTGTGCCTACCACTGTTCTACAGGTTTTCTTGTATTAACTCAAGTGGTTCTCAAACCAACAACCTGTATGGATGATTGTTTTTTTTCCCCTTTTCAAAAGAGGAGACAACTGAAACACAGAGAGTTCTTTAATTCCCTTAAGGTCACAGAGAGCCAGGTATCTCAATGTCTCCACATTACAATTTTTAAAATAATAGGATTCCTGATTATTTATGTTTGTAAACTTAAACACAAGGAAATATTCATTTAAAAATGTTTTGAGCTGGGCACGGTGAAACACACCTGTAATCCCTGGGAGGCTGTGATAGGAGAATTGCAAGTTTGAGGTTACCCTCAGCAATTTAGCAAGGCCCTAAGCAACTTAGTGAGGCCCTGTCTCAAAATAAAAAATAATTAGAACTAGGATGTAGCTCAGTGGTAAAGTGCCCCTGGGTTCAATCTCCAGTACCAGAAAGAATGTTTCATACCCTATGGAAAGTACTGCATAATCCTGTTTTTACAGAAGAGGCATTTGAATGACTGTAAGATTATTTAAAGTCACACAATTTGTAAGAACTAGGGTTTGTCCCTAGTCTGTCTCCAGAGCCTACACTACCAACCAGTATACTTAGGAGGAATCAAAAGACATCGGTTGTTATAGTAACAAAACTGATGACCATAAGTATGTAACAAAGCATGGCATTTCTGAATCATAGGGTATGTATATGGTCAGCTCAGTAGACATTGTCCAACAGCTTTTGAAGTTGTTCCAATTTGTTTTGAACATTGTATAAGAGATCTTGTTCTACATCCTTGCCAATACTTATTATCGTTCTGGTGGCTATATGGTGGTATCTCCTTGTGGTTTTAATTGTAATTTCTCGAACTTAATTCATATTTCATATAACTCTATCTGAAGTGTTGGATATTTTAATCTAAAGAAGTCCCTCAACTTAAAAAAATCTTCCTATTTATTTGCTGTTTTAGTCAGATTTTTCATCTCTGTGACTGAAAGACCTGACAAGAACAATTAGAGGAGGAAAACTTTATTTGGAGTCTCAAAGTTTTAGAGGTCTCTATCCATAGAAGGCTGGCACCATTCTTTGGGCCTCAAGGTGAAGCAGAATGTCATGGTGGAAGTGCACGAGGGAAGAAAGTGTCTCAGGGCATGGTGACCAGGAAGTAGAAAGAGAGAGAGAGAGATCCACTCTCTGGGACAAAATGTATATCCCAAAAGCATGCCCCCAATGACAAACCTCCAGCCATACCTTACCTGCCAATGGTTAATACCCAATTAATCCATATTAGGGGATTAATACACTGATTACGTTAATGCTGTCATAACCCAATCATTTTGCCTCTAAACTGTTTTGCACTATCTCATGCATGAGCTTTTGGGGGATACCTCATATCTAAACCATAACATTTCCTGAAGAAACTAGCTATTTTGTCCAATGGAAGTTTGCATCCTAGATTTTGATAATTTTATCAATATTGTGTTGTTTATTGTTTCTCTGGCCCTATTTATTTTTATATAACAATTATATTTATTATATTTTGTAATTTTTATTGATTCTTTTTAGTTAAATATTAACATTAGGATACATTTTGACAAAATAATAAAAACATGGAATATAATTTCCTCTACTTCAGTCCCCAGCACTTCCCCCTCCCACCACTCACTGCCCCTGCTCCCATCATTCTACTCTGGATCTTTCTGTAAATTATTTACATTTTTTTAAAAAAATTAGTGACTTGTGGATATACTTGATATTGGGATTCACTGTGCTATATTTGTGTATGTACATACAATAGTCAACTCAGATTCATTCCATTTTTCTTTCCTTTCCCCATCCCTCCTTCCTCCCCCTTAGTCCCCTTTGTCTACTCTACTGATTTCCCCTCTTTTGATGAAATTACCTCTCCCTTTCTTTCCTTTCTTTCTATCTTTCTTATTCCCCACCTATTTTGGATTAGCTTCTACATACCAGAGAAAATTGTTGATCTTTGGCTTTTGGAGACTAGTTTATTTGACTTAGCATAGTAGTCTCCAGTTCCATCCATTCATTTACCAGCAAATACCACAATTTCATTCTTCCTTATGGCTGAGTAATACTACATTTTGTATATATACCACATTTTCTTTATCCATGTATCTGTTGAAGGGCATCTAGGTTGGTTCCATAGTTTATCTATTATGAATTGTGCTTCTATAAACATTGATGTGGCAGCATCACTGTAGTATGCTGATTTTAAATCTTTTGGATATATATACTGAGGAGTGGGATAGCTGGGTGAAATGGTAGTTCCATCCCTAGTTTTTTGAGGAATGTCATATTGCTTTCTAGAGTGATTGCACTAATTTGCAGTCCCACCAACATTGTATGAGTGTACCTTGTTTCCCCACATCCTCACCAACACTTGTTACTTGTATTCTTGATAAATGCCATTCTGACAAGACTGAGATGAGATCTCAATGTAATTTTGATTAGTATTCCCATGATAGCTGGAGATGTTGAAAATTTTTTCCTGTATTTGTTGACCATTTGTATTTCTTCTTTTGAGACGTGTCTGTTTCAATAGTTCATGTTCCCATTTATTAATTGGGTTTTTTGGTGTTAAGTTTTTTGAGTTCTTTGTATATTCTGAATATTAATGCCTTATCTGAGAGGCAGGTGGCCAAGACCTTTTTCCATTCTGTAGGCTCTCTCTTCACTTTCAATCATTTCCTTTGCTGTGCAGAAACTTTTAAATTTGATGTCATCCCATTTATTGATTTTAGATTTTACATGTGCTTTAGATTTTACTTGTGCTTTATAGTCTTTTGAAGGAAGTTAGTTCCTGTGCCAACATGCTGGAGTGTTGTTCTTACATTTACTTTTACCATTTGCAGAGTTTCTGGTCTAATTCCTAGGTCTTTGATCCACTTTGAGTTGGCTTTTGTGCAGGGTGAGAGATAGGAGCTGGTTTTTATTCTTCTATATATGGATTTCCAGTTTTCCTGGCACCATACTGTCTTTTCTCCATCACATGTTTTTAGCACCTTTGTCTAGTATCAGATAACTGTATTTACCTTTGTGTCTTCTATTCTATTCCACTGGTCTTCTTGTCTGTCTTGGTGCCAGTATCATTGCTGTTTTTGTTACTATAGCTCTGTACCATTATTTGAAATCTGGTTTAATGATGCCTCCAGCTTTTCTCTTTTTGTTAAATATTACTTTGGCTATTCTGGGTCTCTTAATTTTCCGAAAGAGTTTCAGAACTGTTATTTCTAGTTCTGTGAAAAATGCTATTGATATTTTGATAGGGATTGTGTTGAATCTGTATAGCACTTTTGGTAGTATGGACATTTAGACAATATTAATTCTGTCTATCCAAAATCATGGGAGGTATATAGGAGCTCTCTCCATGCCTTCAGCGCGCCCTATGCTGATTGGCTACTTTGAATGTTTCCCCTCCCCTTCACCCCATGCTGATTGGCTGCCTTCAGTGCCTCTCCTTTTCTCATCCCATGCTGATTGGCTGCGTGCCTGACACGGATCAATACCCTATTGGCTGTAACCTAACCTCAGGGCCATGATTGGTCCGAGGACCCTATATAAACTGTTGCACTAACTGAAATAAACGGGTCTGCCTATCGCTCTGGCAGAGCAGTTTTACCTAACCCTGGTGTCTGGGTTAGTGACTCCACCATCGTCCACCCCATAAACCTTTGTCCTCCAGGACCCCAGACCTTGTCCCGTGGGACCCCATTCCTCCATCCCCTCGTCCCGTGGGACCCCAATTTGTCAAGCGAACCCATGCGAGGCACGACATAAACGACATCTGACATAAACGACAGAGGTCTTTCCATTTTATAAAGTCTTCTTCAATTTCTTTATTTAGTATTCTATAGTTTTCATTGTAGAGGCCCTCCACCTCTTTTGTTATATTGATTCTCAAATACTTTATTTTTTGAGGTTATTGTGAATGGGATAGCTTTTCTAATTTATTTCTCAGCAGATTTATTATTGGAATATAGGAATATGATTGATTGATGAGTGTTGATCTTGTATCCTACTACTCTGCTGAGTTCATTTTTCAGTTCTAGAAGTCTTCTGGTGGAGTTTTTTGAGTCTTATTGCTATTAAGATTTTCTGTTCCTTAAATATAGGATCACATCATCAGCAGAGATAATTTGAGCTCTTCTTTTCCTATTTTATCTCTTTAATTTCCTTCTCTTGTCTGATTGTTCTGGCTAGAGTTTCAAGAAATATGTTGGATAAGAATAGTGAAAGTGTACATCCTTGTCTTGTTCCTGTTTTTAGAGGAAATTCTTTCATTTTTTTCTCCATTCAGAATAATGCTGGCCTTGGGTTTGTCACAAATAGGCTTTACAATGTTGAGGTAAGTTCACTCTATCCCTAGTTTTTCTAGTGTTTTAAACATGAATGGGTGCTATATTTTGTCAAATGCTTTTCTGCAACTATTGAGATAATTCTGTGATTTTTTAAACAATATTTTTTAATTATACATGAACACAGTGTCTTTATTTTGTTAACTTATTTTTATGTGGTGCTGAAGTTCGAACCCAGTGCCTCACATGTGCAAGGCAAGTGCTCTGCCACTGAGCCACAACCTCAGCCCAATTCTGTGATTTTTTTAACTTAACTCTATTTATGTTGTGATATAATTTATTGATTTCCATATGTTGAACCAACCTTGCATCTCTGGGACAAAATACACTTGATCATGGTATGTTATCTTTTTGGTATGTTTTTGAACACAGTTGCCAATACTTTAGTAAGAGTTTTTGCATCTATCTTCATCAAAGATATTGGCCTGAATTTTTCTTTCCTTGATATATCTTGATCTAGTTTTGGTATCAGGGTGATACTGGCTTTTTAGAATGAGTTTGCCAGTACGCTCTTCTTTTCTATTTCATGGACTAATTTGAGGAGGATTGGTACTAGGTCTTCCTTAAAGATCTGGTAGAACTCAGCTGAGAATCCATCTGGTCCTGGGCTTAACTTTGTTTTAACTCTTTTGATAGCTGCAGCAATTTTATTACTCAATATGTTTAAGTTTTCTATACTCTCATGGTTAAGTTTGGGTAGGTCATATGTCTCTAGCAATTTGTCAACATCTTCAAGATACTTTAGTTTATTGGGGTATAAATTTTCAAAATAGTTTCTGATGATCCTCTGGATTTCAGTAGTGTCTGTGGTGATATTTCCTTTTATATTTCTAATTTTGTTAATTTAAGTGTTTTCTCTCTTTTGGTTAGTTTGGCTAAGGGTTTATCAATCTTATTTGTCCTTTCAAAAAACCAGCTCTTTTGTTGTTGATCTTTCATATTGTTTTCTTTATTCTCAGTTTCATTGATTTTTGCTCTGGTTTTAATTATTTCCTGTCTTCTACTGATTTGGATGTTGGTTTGTTCTTCTTTTGCTAGGGTCTTAAAATGTAATGTTAGATTATTTATGTGCTATCTATTCTTTTGATGTATGAACTCAGTGCTATAAACTGTCCTCTTTGAACTGCCTTCATACTGTCCCAGAGACTTTTATATGTGGTGTAAGTATTCCGTTTACTTCTTAGAATTTTTTTAAAAAATTCCCCTGTTCTGCTATACATTCATCATTCAAAAGTGTATTATTTAGTCTCCACGTGTTAGAGTAGTTTCTGTTTTTTATCTTATTGGTGATTTTTAATTTCATTCCATTATGTCTGATAGAATGCAAGATATTAACTCTATTTTTTTGTATTTGCTGAGATTTGCATTGTGACCTAAAATATGGTCCATTTTAGAAAATGTTCCATATACTGGTGTGAAGAAAGTGAATTCAGTCTTTGATGGATGAAGTATTTGATTAATGTCTGTTAGGTCCATGTTATTTATTATATTTTTAGTTCTGTAGTAGCTTTACTCAATTCATGTCTGGATGATCTATCTAGTAGTGAGAGAGGTGTATCTATTTAGTTTGCCAATTTATTGATTGATCTATTGGTTTTATTGCTATTAAGATTTTCGGTTCCTTAAATATCATAGATATTAATCCTTGGAAGAGTAGCTGGCAAAGATTTCTTCCCCATTCTGTAGACCCTTTCTTTATATCCTTGTTTCTTTTGCTGTGCAGAGGCTTTTAAATTTGATGCCATCCCATTTGTTGATTTTTGTTTTATTTCTTGAGTTTTAAGAGTCTTATTAAGGAAGCTGATACCTGTGTCAATATGTTGGAGTGTTGACCCTATATTTTTTTCTTAGCAGGTACAATATTTCTGGTCTAATTACTATGTCTTTGTTCCACTTTGGGTTAATTTTTGTGCAGGATGAGAGAGTTCTACTTTCATTCTTCTACATAAGATTATAGAGTTTTCCCAGCACCATTTGTTAAAAAGGTTATCTTTTCTCCAGTGTATGTTTTTGGCCACTTGGTCAAGGATCAGATGAATGTATCTATGTGGATTTGACTCTCTGCATTTTATTCTATTCCATTGGTCTTCATGTCTGTTTTTATGGCAGTATCATGCAGTTTTGTTGCTGTAACTCTGTTATTTTGATGCTTCCAGCTTTACTCCTATTGCTCAGAATTTTTGTGGGCCTAAAAGGCCTACTCTGGGCCTTTTACTTTTCCATATGAATTTTAGGACATTTTGTAGTTCTATGAAGAATGTCATATGTATTTTTCAAATATTTTTAAGATGTTGATGGACTTTTCTTTTATTCATTTTTTATTTATATGTGGTGCTGAGAATCGAACCTAGTGCCTCACACATGCTAGGCAAGTGTTCCACCACTGAGCCACAACCCCAGCCCCTGTCATATGTATTTTGATGGGGATTGCACTAAATCTGTATATCACTTTTGGTAATATGGCCATTTTGACAACATTAATTGTGCCTAACCAAAAACATAGGAGTACTTCCCAACCTCTATAGTCTTCTTCACTTTCTTTCTTCAGTGTTGTGCAGTTTTCCTTGTAGAGGTCTTTTACCTCCTTGGTTAGATTTATTCCAAGTATTTTATTTTTGGAGGCTCTTGTGAATGGAATAGTTTTTTTTTATTTCTTTCTTAGAAGATTCATTTTTAATGTATAGGAAAGCTATTGATTTTGATGTGTTGATCTTTTATCCTGCAACTTTTCTGAATTTGTTTATCAGCTTAATCAGCCATCTGTTAGTGTATATCTGTTCATGTTTCTAGTTTTCTACTGTAATAAATTATACTGCTAGAATTGGCATTGTGAATATTACTTTTATTTTTGGGATAGTTTCTTAGGAGAGTGATTACTAGTTCAAAAAGTAAATACCTATGCAATTTTAGAGATAGCATCAAATCCTCTACAAGATTTATACCATTTTGACATTACCTGCAACAGCATCCAGTCCAAATCCATATTAGGAACCTTCCTCACACTTGCATTTCAGACCTGCTGTTACAAACTTTCAAACAATACAGGATAATGCCTATTTCCTCTAAGAGGAATACAGAGAGGATATAATGTTTAAAATCTATGATAACCATTTCATTAAATCAGGAGAAATATATATTCAGACTGAGGTCCTAGTCCTGTGCTTGTAACTCATTCTTTACTCCTCTTTGTTCCCTGTGGATTTGGATCCAGTCCCACTAGTGAAAGGAACTAAGACTAAAACCAAAATAGGATTGCCTTATGTCTTTCCCTCTGTGAAGTGCAGTCAGTTACCTGTTAGTATTATCCTGTTAGCACTATGCAAGATGATGGAGATACAGATTACAAGGTGCCTCAGTTTCTTAAGGTAGCAACCTGTTTACTCAGCTATATCACTTTTTTTGTGTAGATTCTATGTGAAGCTTGGCAAAATAAACTTGGAATAGAGTTTGTCTGAATCATTCATTATGTGTGGGCCCTAGCATCCATTTTTCTCCCTGTCTGCATTTTCCTTTATGTATGTATAGAAATCAAAAGAGTGATGTTGTGGAATGCAGATATGGAATTGGATTGATAATGCCTGGCACATAGAAAACTCCTAAAACATAAAGCAATGACATGTAGATTCAAGAATAATCAGGAAATGAAACGACATAGATTTCCTCTTGGACTTTCTATAAATATATTATTTTTTTTCAAATAGTGTTGAGTCACTTGGTACTTATTGTTTCATAATCTGCTTTAAGGAAAAAAAACTATTTCTGTTTATAAAAATTATGCCTTTTCATTTCCTGAGAAAATTACCCATTTGAAAAGAAGCTAGATGCCACCTGGTGAACATAGTCAAAATTGCAGTAGTGAGACTGCTTTAGGGCAGTCTAAAGGTCAGGGTGCCAAGTCAGGGTAGTGACAGAAGTACGTATATTCCATTGTTATAGGCCGGTACTTCCTGGAAATTTTCATACTCTGTGATGATCCTGCTATATTTGCACTATCCTAGAATCTTCGAATCCTAGGGGTGGAAGTTCAGCTCCTATGTAAACTGAAGACAATGCTGGGGCTAGAGTTGTGAATCAGTGGTAGAGCGCTTGCCTTGCACATGTGAGGCACTGGATTTGATTCTCAGCACCACATAAAATGGATAAAGGTATTGTGTTCATCTACAACTAAAAACACATAAAAAAAGAGACTGCTGCATCAATTTGTTATCCAAATGTTTTTAAAAAATTTGACATAATTAAAACACTAATGTGTACATACTGAATTAATACCCAATTAGTTTTTTTTTTTTTTTTTTAGCTCCTAAATACATTTATTGCTTAGTCATAATATACAGAAATTATGAGTTCAATTAGCATGTACTATATAAACAATAAGTTTGCAGCACAAATGTCTACAGTTTCTGCTGGTGGGGTAGAGAAAACCAGGGGTGGAGGTGTAGGATGAGATGCTAGGGAGGTAGGAAGTGAGGGTATAGTTACTAGATCCTAGAAAA
>JAQQSJ010001766.1:0-13607 GCA_028644305.1 Xerus rutilus | reverse complement strand
AGAAGCTGCTGTGTTCTCAGCCTCTCAACAGAAAGGATCACATGATGAAGAATTGAGGGTGGACCTTGGTCAACATCTGGCAAAGAACTAGGGCCCTCATTCCAACAGGCTTCAAGCAACTAAATCCTGCCAGCAATCAGAATAGCTTAATCCAGCTGAGCACTCAGACAAAACCTCAGCCCTGAGCTATAACTTGATTGTAGTTCTGTGAGAGATATTAAGGCAGAGGTCCTCTGTGCCTTTATTCCTGGCCCATTGGAACTGTGAAATAAGTAAATATTCATGTTCTAAGCTGTTAAATTTTGTGATAATTTGTTACACAGCAGAAAGTAACTAACACACTCCCTTTTCCCCTCATCCCTCTCCAATATGAGACCAATCTTGGTACATAAACCAGCTCTGCTTCTAGAACTCCATGAATTCTTTTCGCAACCACCTCTTTCTAAATCTCCACCCTTTGGCATCATTCTGTCTTGGATGATGCAATCTCTGCACTCCACAGTCTATGTTTTTTGTTTTTGTCCTGTCTTCTCCCTTGAACCCTCTCTACTAAGCCAACAATCTGCTATAATAATAAGTGTGGCTGCATTTCCAACCCTGTATCCACAGACCCAACTTACATTTTCTCAAGTGCGTCTAAACCCTGATATGATCACGTGTTTCATCGTTGAATGAAGGTATTATTAACACTGTCTGTGAGATCACTGAGTCAAGAGCAGAGTGGAAACGCTAAGACCAGACTTTGAGTTTCCATAGCCCAAATTAAGAGATTTTTCTATGATCTTTTGCTGCTTCCCTCAAAAGATAAGAAGATCACAGAACATCTGGCTCAGAGAAAATAAAGGTAATCAATGATAATTTTCAAGTATATTCACAAAAGTTTCTGGTTTCTCTTTCTATTAAGGATGGAAGAAAAGGAAAGATGCTTAAGTGGTCTGTCTCATACTGAAAATCATTTATTATGTCAATGCATTATTGATAATAGCTATGAAATTCCTTCCAGAGTAAAGTTCGTCCAGCTAGGATAAATCAGTATTGTACTTGAAGGCAGAAAATTGCCCAAGTAACCTCAAGCATGATTCTTCTTACCTATTATGAATTTAACAATTTAAAGTAAAGTAAACTTAAGCTTGAACTACAAGATAAATGAGATATTAATGGAAATGTAAACAAATAAAATTCAAGAGATAGCACAATTGTCATTTAGGTATATAATGAAATCTGGTCTTTGTAAGATTGAAAATAATATTTGAAATTCTCCTTTAAACTTTTACCCAAATGACTTGTGCTAATATGTCTCCCTAACTCAAAACACAGGGCTTCTTCCCCAAAGGAGTGAAACATTTGAAAACACTGTGTTAAGGAATGGAAAGATCAGGGTAAAGTTATGTCTACCTCTCACTGAAAAGTGATTAGTTTTGACAAGTGTGCCTCAGATGAGATCACAATCATTTTATTTTACTACATGTTATGTGTGAAGTTTGATATCATCAACCATAACTTGGTCAGTTCAAATGTTGGCCATTTTCAAGTGATACTAATAGTTAGCAGGTCTTACATTTAACAAGTGTCAGGAGTTATGATAATTGTTTTTCATGAACAATCTCATTCAATCTGCAGCAACAGAACTACATGAGAATTATGGTAATTCTCATGTAACAGATGAGAGCATCAAGATTCAAAGAGGTTAAGAAACTTGCCATCAGTCATGTAGCTAGTAAAGGATGGAGCCAGGGTATAATTTAAATGATGTGACAACACAGAATGTCCTCCTCAGCACTGCAACATACACTCCCATAGGTAAACTGAGTGTAGTTCACAGAAAAGTATTTTAGTGAATTGATTAAAAATCCATTATGTGATATTTGTTGATCACTTATGATGATCAGACATTCAGAGGGTATTATAATGAATGAGACACAGATCTTATTCTCAGAGGGATTATGGGTTACCAATTAGAGCTTGCTTCCAGCCTAATGATGTAAAAATACTAATGAGAATCCCATGATCCTTGTGAAAGCTGAGATTCCCTTTCCAAGTGAACCATACATGTGGCCTGCATGCCGCTCCTCAGCACTCAACAATCCAGCGCGTGACAACAGCGTCTACCTGCAAGTACCCATGACCCTGAAAGCTTTGGTGTGGTCCTCACCTAGGCAGGAAGAAGGCAGGAAGTTCCAGGGAGTTCAGGCTCCCTGGAGAAGCAGTTGATGACTGATGGAAATACAAGTAAGTATTCCAGCTTTCACACCCTTTAGACAAGATAGCTTTGAGGTATAATCTACAGTGTCTTCTAGAGCTTCACAATAAGACAGTGTCAGTTGCCCAAAGTAATAGTTCATGGAATGTTTTAGCCAAATTTTTTGCTGCTGTGACTAAAAGATCTGACCAGAAAAATTGTAGAGGAGGAAGAATTTATTTGGGGGTTCACAGTTTCAGAGGTCTCAGTCCATGGACAGCAGGATCCACTCCTTGGGGCTTGAGGTGAGACAGAACATCATGGTGGAAGAGTATGGTGGAGGGAAGCAGCTCACATTATGATCAGAAAGCAGAGAGAGAGAGGCTCACTTCTATATACAAAATATATACCCCAAAGGCATGCCCCCAATGACCCACCTTCTCTAGCCATACCCTACCTGACGTCAGTTACCACTTCAGTGAATCTCATCAGGGGATTAATTCACTGATTGGGTTAAGGCTCTCATAACCCTATCATTTTTCTTCTAAACCTTCTTTCATTTTCTCACACATGAGCTTTTAGGGGACACCTCCTATCCAAACCGTAACCCTAGATAATATGTAGTTTATTGATTTTGTCCCTTCCCAATCTCAGTTCCTTGCTCTATCCTAGAGCTTTCTAGAAACTCCTTTGTAATGAGCTATTTGTATTCCTCCACTACTTAAGACTTTCCCTGTTGGAAAAAAAAAGTATTTGCTCTAAGACCAGCAAGTTTGAAAACTTCAGGTTTACATAATATTTGTTGAATTATCTTATGACAACGAAAGTGAAATACAATGGGGATTTCTCGATAGAAGAGAAGATTGAAATATCTTTGGTGTGTTTCTCCAGCCTAATAAGCCAATTCCAAGGCAGCCTCCAGTAGCTGTCAGAGCTGAAGGATTTGTGTGCTAACATATCAAAATACTCCAACCTACAGGGGATAAATTCTTCCTCAAATGCTTTCATAAGAGATACTAAGAAGAGCCAAGAAGGAGAGAAATAATATGAGGACACAAGCTCAAAGACGAGAGACAGCCCAGGATAGTGGAAAGATACCCACCCCCAACGGATGTCAGAACAATTGGGTTCTAACTCTTCAATGGTCCATAAAAAATGGTACTATTCTGGAAGCCAGCTCATTTCTCAGAGACTCATTTCCCTGTGAAATGAGTAACCTTTGATTGTATTGATGTCTTTGTTTCTTCTTATTATTTTATTTTTGAATAAAATTCTATAAAATTCTATAAATTAATGGCTGCCTGAGGAATGCAGGGAGGGAGAGCTGGAGTAAGTAGTGATAGGGAAGCATTTTGATTCCATCTTTTGACTGTGTGGATGATTTCATTGGTGTATACATGTTGCCAAAATTCATCCAATTGTCCATTTTAAATATGTTTGCCTTGATAAAGCTGTAATAATAAAAGGATATGTGTGCTGGAAACTTTTCAGTTTATAATAGCAAATTCCTCTGTCTCTTAAAGTTCCAGTGCTTCCAAACATGTTCTGAAGAGATCAGCTCTTTCAAAAATTTTTGAAATGTTTAATTTGTCCAAGGCTTGTTTCAAGTTTTTTTTTCTTATTTCTCTTCACTCTCCTCCTGTGTGACATACAAAAAATCATTTTAATTTTGAACTCTACTTGTACGTAAATGACTCCTAAGTATATAAACCCAGGATAGAATTCACTGCTAATCTCCAGACTTACGAAATTGCCTACTGAGTCCTTGCCTGCACATGCTCGACGGACAATTTAAATGCATTTTGTCTCAAACTACTTTCCACTGTTCTCCCATGTGCCTACTCCAACTGTCTCCCAACCTCTCCATATATGGTACCATCACTTTCTCCATTAAGAAACCTTTCTGTTATCTTTCAATTCAAATTAAATAATATCTTTGTCTAATTGAAATCTCACCAAGTAGCTGCAGATTGTAACAGAAATAAAATCCAACTTTCTCACAGTTTATAGGACTATTTCAACAATTATCAAAGAATGACCTTAACAACTCAATGTGATCAAAACTATCTTATAATATTACCAAAACATCACTGGTCTTTGGCTTTTTTACTGTTAATCTTTGTATGGATACTGCAAGGGCGATATTGAATAAAATTGTTGTCACCTGCTATTTATCAAGGCTCTGGCATCAATCTAAGCTAGGAGTATCACATTTCTCTTTGCCATACATTAACAGTGAAAAAAAAAGTGTTTAGGGGGAGTCAACTTCACATAAGAGTATCCTTGTTGAAGTACTAAAAAGATTAATTTTTTTAAATTGCAAATCTTGAGTACATGTCTTTTTAGTATTGTATGTGATGAAATGGAGAGTATACATAAAATTATGGTATAATTGTTTGAGTTATTGATTGAACTAGCCACCTTTTCTATTGAACACCACTTTTATTAAAAGAATGAATGACAAATAACATTTTTTCAGGTTTGGATGATTCTGTCACTTTAAGAAACCAACTGATAGAATATGTTGCCAATGTTAAATTCAAACTTCCAGACAAACATAATTTGGGAAATATTTTATCTACTACTGTGAACTTGAAAGCATCCCAAAATGTAAACATTTCTTAATGATGTCAGTGTGAGTTTAATAAATGTGATTTTCTTTGATAATACACATTGAAATATGTCAAGATCTGAGTTATTCTGTGAGCCAGTATTTTCTACATGACCAATACATGATGTTCAAAACCTACTAGATTAAAGATCTGTTCAATTTCAAGATAGGGCAATGCACTGGCTAAAAAGAGGATGAAAAATTCATTGGTATGAACTCAGATTCCACTTTGCAACCAACCTTTAAGAAAATACTGATGTCTTTATTAGATGTAATCTCTTTTTACCTTAAAATGTTGTTATGTATATTAGTTGATACACTGTTGACTTCATGAAGATTTGTGCCATGTTTTATTTAACATTGTATCTATTCAGCCTAGCTCAGAGAAGTCAGCTTATAAATACTATTTTCAAAGAATAAATGAATAAGTGGGCTCTGTGTTAATTATATATTTTCTCTGTATAAAGGTATATGTGGAGGACCTGGGGTGGTGGCTCAGCGGTAGAACGCTTGCCTAGCATGTGTGATGCGCTGGGTTTGATTCTCAGCACCACATATAAATACATGAATAAAATAAAGGTATTGTGTCCATCTACAACTAAAAACATATTTTAAAAAGGTATATGTGGATATAAAATATGGCTTTGATTAACCTAAAGTGGATAAAATATAAATTGATCAATAGCTTACTTTCTTATTTTCTGAATATATGTTGGACCAGTTTCTGTTTATTATTTTTTAAAAAAACCCTTCAGTTAAACATTTCTCAATAGCTTCATATTATCTCAGAGTATGGCTATACCATCTCATAAATTAACTATTCGCTTATTGATGGACATTGAAGTACTTTTTTAAAAAATGTTTTACTTGTATAAAGAGCCTCTTTTTACCTATCTTTGTGCATCCATGTTTAAATGACACTGCTGCATTAGAGGATGTGTGCATTTAAATCTTTGATCGCTAGTGCCAAATTGACCTCCAACAAGACTGAACCAATTCACATTTCCACTAATGGTTTAGATAATTGTGAGCTGTCTACATGGTAGAACCTGAGAAGTACCAAGAAGTTGTCCTAAGACTGTTTCTCATAGTGGCCTACCACAGCACTTAAAATGTTTCTTCAAGAACTGAAGGTGGCTTTTAGATGCCTAGTGCTTTGAAAGAATGACAAATTCCTGCACACCACCAAGATAATTTGTAAGTATTTGGAAACATAAGTGAGAGAAGAAATTAAAGTTTTAATGAGAAGGGAATCACTGGTATCCCTGGGAAAGAGGCACCTTGAACAGAACTCTGGGATAGAGCTCATGTGCCATTCCCCTTGAGACAGAACACGGCATGCCTGATAGATCTTCAGACATTAGAAAGCCTGAATAAGGCATATTGAAAATGAGCATCCAGCCCTGGAGTTATACAACTATGATCTACCCTCTGTTCACCCATGGCTGGTGACCAATCCTTTAACGCATGGGCCTTTTACGGGCACTTACACAAACCATAGCAAACCCTTATATGTCTTGAGAGAGTTTCAGAGTCAAGGAAATTTCATACTGCTTAAGGGAACCATACATCAACAAGAAATAACAATCATATACATCTATGCCCCGAACAATGGTGTATTCATGTACATCAAAAAGAAAAGCATGTGGAATGGAAGACAATGTTTCAGCCATCTTTGGAAAATAAGATTCACCATAGGGTATTCTAGAGTCTTAATTCAAATATTTTTTGGAACAGCAATATCAGCAGTCCTTGAAAGCTACACAACCCAAAAGGAATATCAAGCCTTCTACCTGGTCTAGCCTTGAGTTGGCATGTTAGGAGAGTGGGTATATGTTTGAACTAAAAATATTTTTGTTATTAAACTTTGTTATGGTTTAGATATGAGGTGTCCCCCAAAAGCTCATATGTGATACAAGAACATTCAGAGGTGAAATGATTGGGTTATGAGAGCTTTAACCTAATCAGTGCTTTCATCCACCAATAGGGATTAAGTGTGTGGTAACTGTGGACAGGTAGAGTGTGGCTGGAGGAGGAGGTGGGTCCCTGGAGGCATGCCTCTGTGATATCTATTTTGTCCTCTGTGAGCCAAGCTTAGTCTCTCTCTGCTTCCTGGTGACAGTGTCCTGCCTGCTTTCCTCCTCCACACGCTTTCGCCATGATGTTCTGCCCCACATCAGGCCCAGAACAAAGGAGTTGGCTGTCTATTAACCGAGACCTCTGAAACTGTGAGCCCCAAATAATCTTTTCTTCTTCTACATTGTTCTTGCCAGGTTTTTTGCCACGGCAACAAAAAAGCTGACTAAAACTAACTTGCTTAGTGGAAACAGCACTTTTTTATGCTCGCAATCAGAACTGACATCAAATGTTCTTTATTCAAAGGCAATCATGTTTGTATTTACTTCCACTTAATTATGTTACCGTTCTCTCCTTCCTGGTGGGTGTCTTATATACAAATTGCAGGATTAATAACTGCAGAGGCTTTTACATGCAACTTTAGACCCGTACCTTCACCTATTGTGCCAAAACACATACACAGACAATAAGAAAACTCAATTTGTCAAGCACATGAATATGAGGACACATTTGGTAAGGAAAATAATTTTGATTTTCCCCATGATGTCTAATCTTAGTTATGCATAATACTGAGTAGACTGGGAAGAACCTGGAATGATTTCTGCTCTCTGATAGTTCTGAACATGTTTTACCTTGACAATTTGTAGTACGATGGCAATATATTCATAATTAATCAAAATTAGTGCAGCTTCTCTTTCAGTTTCCTTCTGCTTGTATGGAAGAAAAAACCAGCGAGTCTCTTCTCCCTCTCATCCCACAGATGGTTCTATTGGATTTGTTAACTGTGGTTTTATTTTATCTTGAGGTATCCATTCTTCCTACCTTCCTTCTTAATCTCCCTTCTTTCTTTCCTCTTCCATCTTTAGGGGTTATGCTTCTTCAGCATATGAATGGGCGGCGCACAGTTCAGCCCATAGCAGTTCCTAATATGATTTGCCAGTTGTATTTACATGAAAAGGAAACAGTTGTGAAGAGAGAGAAATCAATGGGAAAAGACATGAGAAGATGGCCATGCACAAGCCAAGGAGGGAGTCCTGGAACAGGTCCTGCCCTCCCAGCTTTCAGACTGAGCCTGCCTCAGCGACATACCTTTGTCTCAGACTTCCGGCCTCCTGAGCTATAAGAATGACACCTTTGTGTTGTTTAAGCCATCTATTTGTGGTACTGTGTTAATGTATCCCTGGAAAGTCAATGCACAGAGTGAGCATGAACAATTTATTTAATCCTTGCCTGTTTCTATTTTCTCACCTGTAAGATGGGACATAATAATGATGGTAACTGCGTTTAAGCACTATTGTGAGAATTAAATGTATTAATATACGTCATATTGATCAGCATATGTCAGAGAAGGGGTGATAATCAGAAGTTTATTTACTTGTGCATGCATGCTTTTCTTGGATTGAACCCAAATCCATGTACTTGCTAGGCAAGTTCTCTACCCCTGAGCTACACCTCCACTTCTTTTTGTTTTATTTTAGGTTATCATCTCATTAAGTTATCCAGGCTGGCCTTGAACTTAAGACCTTTCCAAGTAGCTGTGATTAAAGATGTGTACTACCATGCTGGCTAGTTATTGTTCTAATAATGCTTTCCTAGCAACATAGAGCCCACTGGGTGTTTTGTGCGAATGAGCCATGTAACGACTATCTCTGCTTGGTGTCCTTAGCCAGGTATGATTTCATTTAATACCTCCCCATCCCAAAAGGAATGGTAAATATTTATAACCCCCCAAAAGCCACATAACTTAGTAGAAAGTCTACTACACCTGGAATCTGCAAGCCATGGCTATGGTGTCGAAGCCAAGATGACATTCCGACCCCCTGGCACTCATCGTCCAGTCTGTTCTGGAGCATAGGTCAGGAAGGTCATTCCCTTCTTTCCCTTCTCTTCACTCCCAAGTGATATTCTTTTGTTCTTGCATGCTCAGAGCAATGGATGGTCCTTACACCTGGTTCACAGATGAAAAAGAGGCATTTCCAAGTCAAGGGTATTGAAAAGGCAGAGTCCCACAAGAAACAAAAGCTCATTGTCTTCATGTTTTTATTTGTATTTTTCTTATGTATGAGTTTGTGTGTTGACTTAGGTGGAGGTTGTGTGATTCACAGCCTTGTCTCTTATCAGACACATTTTCTTTCTTTCACATGTGGAGGAATATACCCTACTTTTTGCTATCAGAAGTTTTCTGTTTGGTAGTTTCAAATAATTTTATGACTGTTTAGGCCATTATTTATTCATTGAACTTTCAAGAAAGTGGTTAGGAAGAAACTTAGGGGTAAAACATTTGTCAATTTTCCAAAAAAGTCATGGGAAGTGCACTCAGGAAAAATAATCTAGGTCATTTTTACCATTGCTAATGGATGCAAACCATAGGAATTCAATAAATATTATTTAAATATTCAGTGACATCACATTGACAAAATCAGAAAAATACTTCCTTACCATCTGCCATTTAATGGAAATACTTTCTGAATGATTCAGTGTCTCTTTTTTTATATTGTTGTTGTTTACTTCCAGATAGCTCTGATTTTCCAAAAAAAAAAAAAAAAGTAGACTTTTGTTTTGTACAAATTTTAAGTAAATCTACAATACAATTGGCAGTACAGAGGTATACATATAGGCAAAATGGAAAACATTATATTTAGAGCATTAAGTTCTTTAGGGTATCCTTGACACTGACTTACCTTAAAATTTTTTTTTAAAAATCACAATGACAATATTATAAAAGGTAAAGTACATTTAGAAAGAAGGAGAGATAATGAGAGAGAAGCAAATCTATTCTTATAGCACGGAAATGGGCCACATATGGGAGGGTAAAAGAATAGAATATACCCTGTGCTGTAGGGTTGAAATCATAGGCACCAATATGAGCTCTTGGTGTTTCATGGCTATAGAGACAAATGTAGCAATGCATAAAAATAAGCAGACATATATGAACATTTTTCCAACTCTGCTGAGAGTGCCTAGAAGAAATGATGTACAGAAATATTATCTACTGAAAGATAATAATAAAAGAAATAATAAATCTATATGATATATGATATATATGTATATATATATATAAAATAATAAAATAAACCAAAGGTCCTTCTAGAAAAGAATTTATTTTTGACCTATGAGTAAGAAAGTACTCCAAGATTCATGGGAATGTGTAAACACACATACACACAAATGTGCACACACCAACACATTCACACGCACACGTGAACCAGCTGGAAGGAAAACCAAACCTTGCACGTCTGAACCTAAAAATAAATAATGGTACCAACAGATTATAACCTGTTGGCTAAAATATGAATCCAAGGGTCCATATAAGGTAATCAAATAAAGTACTAAGCAATTAAATTGAAGAGAGAGAAGTGAAAGCCTTTTCCTACAGCAAAGACCCGCTCATCGATACAGAAAGGGCAATGAAATTAGAAAATCTCTAATAGATAGTAAAAATAATGGACAAAACTTTCGGGAAAAATCCGATAGACACCTCAACCAAATAATCAAGGTAAAATCAGCAACAAACCAGCATCATGTTCTTCCTGATGTCACATCCTGAGGATCCCACACGGCCCCTATGACATCACTGCCGTTCTGACGCATGACCTGAATCTAACCAAGAAGGAACATCTGACGGATCCAAACTGAGGGATATTCTAGTCCAGATTGTCTTCTCGAGATATTGAGGTCCAAAAGGACAACAAGGTATGGTGTGCTCTGCAGATCAAAGGAGACAAGACAAATAAAGGTAAGGGATCTTCTTGGAATAGACTGGGAAGAAAATTGAGGAACTTGGCATAATTAGAACATGGACGGTGGATTAGAGCACAGCATAGGGACAAGGTTAAATTTCATAACTTGTAGTTGGATGAGTTTCTTATTTTTTAAGGAAATACTCATGGAAATATTTAGGAGTAAGCCAGGCATGGTGGTGCACGCCTGTAATCCCAGCAACTTGGGAGGCTGAGGCAGGAGTATTGTTAGTTCAAAGCCAGCTTCAGCAACTTAGTGAGGCTCTAAGCAATGTAGTGAGACTCTATCTCAAAGTAAAAAAATAAAAAGGAATGGGGATGTAGTTCAATTGTTAAAAGCCCCTTAGTGCAATGCCCAGTACCAAAAAACAAACAAACAACAACAACAAAACCAAAAAAAAAGAAAAGAAAAAAATATTTAAGGGTAAATGAGCATAATTTCAATTTGCTCTAAAATACAAAGAGGTGTGTGTGTAAGAGAGAGAACATGGTGAAACTAGATGATAAGTTCACTGGAAATAATTGGTGAAAGTAGATAAATGGACATGTAGAAATTCTTTGTGCTATTCTTGCAAATTTTATCAATTTTATACAAGTATAGAGTTGTTTTTATAAAGTTTCAGGTTAAAAAAAGTCATCCAACATGGAGATATTCCCTTTCTTTGAAACATCAGCAGCCTGGTTTTGACTAAAAAATGAAATTCCAAAAGTAGGGAGCAATCAGTTCAATGTCTGCCTACAAAAATATTGAACTTCTTGTGTGCAATAGTCCACAACTAAACTTTGCTTTCCTCAAATATGCTGACATTTTCTAAACTCAAGAATTTGTACTTATGAGAAAAATCATCCTCATATATAATTCATTTTATTTATGAGGCTTGTTCAAGTATTGATAGTCTTTTATATTAAATCTCTTTTATGAGTAAACATTGGTGTTATGTAACTTCAGTGAAGTTCTTACTGTCTTCTCAAATCTTTCTCAAAATGTTCCCTTTGGAAAATTAATATTGTACAGAGAAGAGATGCATCCACCAAGTTCCCTAAGACTCCTTAATATCAGATTCAAGAAGTAGCATTTCAAATTAGAATTTGACACTTTCAAACATAAGTGACAAAACTGAGAGACATACATCAGGCCAAAGCTATGCTAAAGTATACAGCTATGCATTTGAGCAATGGAGATTAAAACTGTGCAAATGCTGACCACATTGGCAGTTTTTGTAGTTTATAAGAATAAAAAGCACCTTGTGGTGGTCGTAAGCAGAGTTTCTTAGTACTATTAGGCTTATCTCAAGAACAATATATTTTTGTTTTCCTCCTTCATTACTTTTTTATTTCAGTTTATGAGTTTTCACTGAAATTAGGACATTAGGAGTTAAATTTATGTGCACTAAAATGTCTTAGGCAAAGTAATATTCTTTACAATTTACATGTATTTTCAACATTGGTAATTCCTTATGTACATGGTGCTTTGCTGTTTCTAGCACTTTTTCAGGTCTCAAGTTACTGATTTCTAATTTTCTAGGTTTTTGCCAGAAATTGTGAAATTTATAGGTATGCACTGTATGTGTTTGTTTCTGTTCAGGTTATCCAGATAAACAGAACCAACACACATACATTCGTTTGTATATAGGACAAGATTTATTCTGAGGAAGTGACTCATTTGACTATGGAGGCTGAGAAGTCCCATGGTCTGCCAAATCTCTGCAAGCTGGAGACTCAGGAAAGTGGGTGATGTAATCTCAGTCCCAAACCACATGACCAATCATGGTCCCAGTTCAAGCAGGCAGGCAGGAAGCAGAAGGGCCAATTCCTCCTTCTCTGCTTTTGGTTTGATTTGGCTCCTCTGTGGGCTGAGTGATGCTGACTTGCATACCCACATGGGGAGGCAATCATCCAGACTGAGTCTACTGATTCAAATACTAATCTCATCCAATACATTCTCCTCATACATACAAGCACAAATAATATAAAATATGGACATCCTTTGGTCCAGTACACTAGGCACATAGAATTAATCATTATAACAGTTGTGTTTAAATTCCTCTTTTGTAGAAATATAATACAGTTTATATATTCATTCTGCTGTGATGGACATTTGAGTTGTTTCTAGTTTGGGGCTCTTGGGCATGGTCATTGGTGCACGTATGAATACATCTGTTCGTTAGCACAATCCTTGATTAGAATTGCCGTATCATGGCAATTCTATCATCAGCTTTCCAAAATGGTTGCACTAGTTTCTACTCAGGAACAATACATGAAAAGTCACAGTTTCTTCACAGTTGCCAACGCTTGGCATGATTAGTCTAATATAAAGGCAAATGCTTTGGTGCAGACCAATGATGCCGTTGAGTCCATTCAAACCCTGCCCCAGACAAAAATCTTTTTGTTTTAAGACATCAGAAACCTTCTTCAACAACAAAACAAAAAAGGCTAAGATTCCAGAAAGGGATGAAGTAAAGAAATGGGAGTTTAACATTTATGCCTCCTTTGAATTCCTAAAATGATGTTCAGATTCTTAGAGTGGGCAATAGGTCTGTTTTGGGGTAAAGGCTGGAACACGGCAAAAGAGAGATATTTCTTAGTTGTATAAAGTCAGAAAACCAAAAGTAGAGACTTAAAGAACCTCTAACACAAGCCAGTGTTTCCCTCAACAGGACTTCCAAATTCAGAAGCTCAGTAGGATGGGCACTAGAAGGCATCTAAAAAGTAGAGTGGAATGTTCCTCAGTTTCAGGCTGCTGAGGTGACTAAAATTAGGGTGTGAGACTCACAGGGCTGGGTCCTTGTGATCCCCCTGGTCCAGTTCAGGGTTACATTCCAAGAACAGGAAGGAGAAAACCAGAAGTCTATAGGACCTTCACTTTAAAAGAAGTGGCCTCAACTCTGCATGATTGGAGAAAAGTGATAAGCCTCCACTTTTTTCTGCCTAGGAAAGGATGAGCCCATTCCAAATAAGATAATCTCATATGAATGTTGGTGACTATTTAAAGTCCTTGTTG
>JAQQSJ010001765.1:0-13608 GCA_028644305.1 Xerus rutilus | reverse complement strand
AAGGGGTTGACCATGGGAGTGACCAGGGTGTACAGGATGGAGGCAAACACCCCTGTCCAGGAGGTGTGTGTCCACGTGGAGCTGAGGTAGACGCCCAGGCAGGTTCCATAGAACAGGGAGACAACCGAGAGGTGAGAGCCGCAGGTGGAAAAGGCTTTATACTTCCCTCCTGCTGTTGAGATTCGCAGGACAGAAGACACTATTTTAGAATAAGAGAAAAAGATTCCAGCAAGAGGGAAAAAGCCCATGATGCTTGTCACCGTGTACAATATGACATTATTGAGGAAGGTATCAGAGCAGGCGAGCTTGAGGACCTCAGGGAGTTCACAGAAATAGTGTGGGATTTCCACGTCTGTGCAGAAAGAGAGCCTCAGTACACTTAAGCTCTCAGGAAGGGCTCCCAGCACACTGATGAGCCAGGTCAGGAGAAGTAGCTGGGCACAGAGCCTGGGGCTCATGAGGACAGTGTAGTGTAGGGGGTGGCAGATGGCCACGAAGCGGTCATAGGCCATCACGGTAAGAAGTAAATTGTCCAACAGTCCAAAAACTGTGAAAAAGTACATCTGGGTGATGCAGCCTGCATAGGTAATGAGCTTGCTCTGTGTCTGGATGTTCAGCAGCATCTTTGGGATGGTGGTGGAGGTGAAACAGATATCAGAAATGGACAGGTTGGAAAGGAAGAAGTACATGGGCGTGTGCAGGTGGGAGTCTGAGATGATGGCCAGGATGATGAGCAGGTTCCCAAAGACGGTCACCAGGTAGAAGGACAGGAACAGTCCAGAGAGAACAGACTGAATCTCGGGCTTCTCAGAAAGTCCCTGGAGGAGAAATCCTGGAATCCCTGTGTGGTTTTCTGGTTCCATGTAAAGTAAACGTCTCCAGGAGAGGCAGCAGCTAGGCAAAGTTAGCAGTCCACAGCCATCTCAGGAACCCGGCTGCCTGGAGCTTGGACCCAGTGCTCTAGGAAGCAGAGACTTGGTGGTCCCTTCTCTACTGTTGGTCCATCTGGGGCTTCTTAATTTCACCAGAATCCCTTTTGTTGCAACCACTAGCTGGAAAACCCAGACACAAAAACCTACTTTAGTACCCAAGTCTGACAGTACTTGGCCATCACCCCTGCTCAGCAGCCTTCCTTATTTCAGGTGTCTTTTGAATTACTTTTGTACTTTATTTGAAATGTCATAGTAATAATAACCATTTTGGTAAATATTTAAGTTAGTTCTGTATACTTCCCATATAGACTAAAAAGCCACATTTTCTATATGCTTGGTTAATTATTAATTAAAATGTATAATGAACCAATCAATGTATAAGTCATGTGATTCACCAAATTCCTCACCCACAAAGACATCAGGCCAGGTTAGTAATTTTGAAATCTCATCTATTTGCAATCTATACAAATTATTTGAAATGACATCAAAATAAATGTGCCAAAAAATTTCCAAGTCTATTTTAACCCTGATACCAAAAGATACCTGTTTGTTATATAGTAGCACTACAAGATAAAGCAGTCATTACTTTCATTAATTAGCACAAATAGAAAAAATCAGAGTAGTTATAAAAATATATTCATTGTGTACTAAATATGATAAACAGGTAGCATGTGGTCTAAGAAAGCAATGAATACTTCACACTGGTCATATATTATAATAAAGCATGTGAGAAAAAGATCCTCTAGATATGATAGGATCATGTAATTAGATACACAACATTTTCATGGAAATAGATCTGAAAAAGTAGAATAAACTTGCTTAAATATGACAAATTGTTCCCTTGTTGATCAGCTGTATTCACTCTGACATAAAATTGGGGAATTTGCATGAGGCTCCTATAGAAGACCATGTACCTGCCACTACCACTAGCCAATGCTGTGCTGGAATTTCAAGCCAATGCAACTAGAGAAGAAAAAGCAACCCCACTTCACAGCTTGTGTAAATGTAAAGAGAGCACAATAATATGGACAACCTAAAATTGATTGGAAAAAATCTAACTACTGAGAAGTCTTTCTGAGAAGGCTAAGTAATAAAAGATATAATTATTTTTCTTTCTTATTTGCAGCAAGTAACAGATACACCGTGCAAAAACATTGTATTCCATATAGAACAAAAATGTTACATCCACAGACCATGGTTTGGCTTATTGAAGGTGAATAGGAGGACATCATTATAAATAGAAAGTCATGTTAATTTGCACTTACCAGTTGCCGAAGCTTTATCAGTCTCTTCTGCTGAATGACAGCATTTTGTCTGCCTAGAAACTCACGGGAAGACAGAGCTGTGCACAAGGCAGAAATCACTGTAGGAGGTTTCAGTGGTCACGGGATCTGTTAGTGGGTGGAGCAAGGTGGCTGTGACGTGCAAGGGCCTGTGGGTGAGCAGGAGACCCGCACACTGGGAAAGACATTAGGGGAAGCCAGCATCGCCCTGGAGGAAACTAGCAACGTGGCTCCTAATGAGGAAGGAGAGGGCTGTGGAAAGATGTCAGAGTGAGCAGAGGGCTAGGGGGATGTTCAGAGAGAAGAGGCTGCAGTTAGCCCCAGGCTTCCTTCTTGGCCAGGCACCTGAACATTTCTGACACATGAACTTTTCCCATGTCCTCGCCCCAGGCAATGCCCCTAGAGGAGCTCCCCACAGTCCTCTTATTTCATTTGCAGAGACCTCACCCAGCTCCACCTGCTCCCTCTACTGTGGTCACCTGCAGATGAGCTTTGTGAATCTGGTCCTGCAGGCTGGTGCTTGGCGCAGGCAGCAGCAGTGTCCTCACCGTCAGGGGGATAGAACACAGTCATGTTCGTGAGGCAGAAGGGATTTTCCTTCTGTCCTTGGGTTGGTGAATGGATGACATCAGGCCCTGTAGTGTGTCCTGAATTCCAGAGTCTGATTTCTCAGAGCGTCTTGTCTAGTTTATTTTTCTAATGTCGTGATACCTAGGTAATAAATAGCATCTAGCAATCTAGGGACAAGAAATGATTGGGGAATTTCCAGTCAATTTTGTCCTCTTGGGGTTACCTCTGAATTGGGAAGCATGTGTCCTTCCCACTGGGGCCATTAAAGCTGATTTTAAGAATTGTAAAGAACACAAAATAGGACATTAAATAATAATAATGTGTTGAATTCTGTGAGAGGATATAATAACTGTAAACACATACACCCAACAGTGGATCACCCAACTATGTAAAGGAAATATTAAAGGGTGTGAAGGGAGAGACAGATCATAATACAATAGTAGGAGCTTTATTTTTTTGATGAAAATGCATTTATTTATTATGACCTTTCTAAATTAGAGCACAAGCTTTACCAAATTTACCAAATTTAAATTGTTATACTCTCTCATTTTCCCATTATTAAAAACAATTACATATGATAAACTGGTAGCATTTTTGTAGGTGTACTGATAACTAAAGAATTATACTTTGATTAGTTCATTATAGTTATACATAATGAGGGGGTTCATCTAGACATTCATATGTGTATATTACATAATTAGATCCATTTCAATTCCCAGTATTTTCACTTTCCCTCCTCTCCTCCCTACTACAGACTCCCTTCTACTCTATTGGTCTTCCTTCTATTAGTTTATTTTTTAATTGGTACATTTTAAGCACTATAAAAGTGGGATTCATTGTGAAATACTCATACATGCCCATAGCATAGTTTGGTCAATTTCCTTCTGCAGTTCCTCCCCTTTCTCATCTCTTCTCCTTCCCCCTTGATCCCCTCATTTACTCTGCTGATTTTCTTTCTGTGTTCATGGGAATCCTCTACTCTTTAACAAAGTTTCTTATTTTGATCTACTTCTATATATGAGAGAGATAATTTGATCCCTGACTTTCTGAGACCAGCTTATTTCACTTAGCATGATGTCCTCCAGTTCCATCCATGTACTAGCAAATATCATAATTGCAATCTTCTTTATGGCTGAGCAAACTTCCATTGTGTATATTTTACACATTTTCTTTATCTTATGGTTTGTTGATGGGCACTTGAGCTAATTCCATAACTTGGTTGTTCTACATTGTTCTATAAAAATTGGTATTCATGTACTGATATAGTATGCTGATTTTATTTCTTTTGAATAAATATGGAGGAGTGAGTATTTTTAATTGACACATATTTATTGAATACATTTGTGGAGTAGACTTGCATATAAGGTGTAATGACCAAATGTGAGCAATGAGCACATCCATCACCTTGATCATTCATCATTTGTGCTGAGAGCATTCAGTCCTCACCTCCAGCCATTTTGAAATTTACAACATCTATTGTTAACTACAGTCAACCTACTGCACATTAGAATATCAGAACTTTTTCCTACTATCTATAATTTTGTATCTATTGACCAGCCTCCTCATTCTGTTTATCTCTCTTGTCTTTCTAGCCTGTAGTAACCCCTGTTCTGCTTTCTGCTTTCATGAGATCAAACTTTTATAGACTTCAGAAATGAGAGAGATCATGCCACAATAATAAGGGACTTTAATATACCACTTTTGGATAATCCACACATAAAATTAAGGCAGCACTAGAATTTACACTTTTAATTAAGAGGACCTAATAGACATAGGAATATATTCTGTAGAACATTCACACCATTAGCAAGAGAATACACTTTCTTCTCCAGCACACATGGGCCATTCTCCAGGAGAGATCACGTGCTGGGCCACAAGACAGAACTTGAAAATTCAAGCAGACTGAAATCATATATAATTTTTTTTCCAAAAAATGAGTATAGTATATAAAAAAGATTATACACCATGGTAAAATAGGCTTTATATCACACAACTTTTCACACATGGTGATTCTACATATTTAAATCAATAAATGTAACACATCACATCAGTAGAATGAAGGAGTATATGATTATCTCAAAAGATACAGAAAGAGCATTTGATAAAATTTAACCATCCCACATGTTACAAAACTCTCAACAAATTAAGCATTGGAGGAACATAGCTCAACACAATAAAGACTATATATGATAAACCCACAGCAAATATCTTAGTGAATGGGGAAAAGTTAAAGGCTTTCCCTCTCAGATGTGGAAGAAGGTGAGGATGCTCACTCTCACCATTGTTATTCATTCTAGTTCTGGAAGTTCCAATAATAAGGTCATCCAAAGTGGGCAAGAGATGTATTGTTGTCCTATTTGAGGTGATCTGATTTTTGACACTTTAGTTGTCACATAATTATACATATTAATGGGATACAGTGATAATTTGATATTGCGCATAGCATGGGATAACAAAATCAGCATTATCAGCATTTACATTGCCGTAAACACTTATTATTTCCTTTTATGTGGAGCCTGCAAACTTCTCTCCTCCTAGTTCTTTATAAAACACATAATGATTTGTTGTAATACTAAAATGAATTTACTGTGCTGTAGAACACCAGAAATTATTCTTCTTACAAAAATATGTTTTGGTACCTATTATTTAAGCTTCATGATCTTTTAGATACAGACACTGAAAGATTTCATTGGGAAACAATGAGAACTAATAAATCCAGGAAAGCTGAAGGATAGAAAATCATCATACGGAAATCAGCAGCATTCATATAGAACAATAATGAAGTAGCTGAAATGGAAATAAGGAAAACAAGTCCAGTCACAATAGCTCTTTAAACACACAGAAATAAAATAAACCAAGAAGGTAAGAGATTTCTGTAATAACTAGAAAACACTGGTAAAAGAAATTGATGAAGACACACACAAGAGAAAGATATCCCATTTTCATGGATTTGTGGTTTAATATTGTTAAAATGACTAATCCAAACAAAGCAATCCATTGATTCAATGCAATTCCTATCAATATACCAATGACATTCTTCACAGTACAGAAAGCAATCTCAAAGGTTTTGAGGAAGCATTAAAGATCTCAAATAATGGAAACAATCCTGAACAGGGAGCATAGAGTTGAAATGACAACATTTGTATTCAAAACATAATACAAAGCAATAGTAACAAAACAGTATTGTACTGGTATGAACACAGATGGATCAATGATTAGAACAGAGAGCTCAGACATAAATCTATGAATTTAAAGCCATCCAATTTTCACAAAGTCATTAAGAATGTACATGTAAGAAAGGGTGATATCTACAAAAAACGGTTTTAGAAACACTGAAGAAGTATATGGAGATGAAAGAAATGGGACCTATAAGTGAAAAAATGCTTGCCATCAATAATTATAATGGAGATTCCAATCAAAACTGCACTGGAAATCATCTAATCCAAGTTAGAATGACTATTCTCAAGCATATAGAAAAATTCTGGTGAGTATTGGGAGAAAGAGGAACTCTTATGTATTGTTGGTCGAATGTAAATTAACACAACCATTGTGGAAAATAGTATGGAGATTCCTCAAACATCTAATGATAGAACTATCTAATCCAGACATTCTCCTACGTTAGATAATTCCTAAGAAAAGGAAATGAGTATATTGAAGAGATATCTGCATTCTTGTGTTTGTTTCAGGATGTTCTCAATAGCTAAGATATGAATTAACCTGATTGTTGATTTTCAGATGAGTGGATATGAAATTGTGGTATATACACACATTGTAAAGTTATGAAGTCCTGAAAATGAATTAAATCCTGTCATTTGAAGTAACATGGGTACATCCAGGATATATTATGTTAAGTGAAAGAAACTGGGCACAGAAATAAAGTACCACATCTTCTAACTCTTAAGTGGAAGCTAAAAAAAAAATGACTTCATAGAAGTTGATGGTATAATAGTGTTCACCAGAGTCTGGGAAGGGCAGGAGGGAGGGAAAACAGAGAGAAGTGTATGATTAGGTGCAACAATATAGTTAGGAGGAAAGGGTCTCATCTATAACATAGTAGGTGAATATAGATAACAGTAATTTATGGTGGATTTCAAAATAGCTGTAAAATATAATCTCAAGTATTTCCAGTGCAAAAAAAATCATAAATGTGTGAGATGATAAAATGCTAATCACCCTGAATAAATCATTACACATTGTAGATATATATTTATATGCTTATAAATATGGCACACCACATATGATATATGTGTACAATATCACATGCATTACAAATAAAAAAGAAGACCTAAACAATTGGAGAGACAGATGTGCAATGCTTTGGTATTGCTACAGAAGAAAGCACCACATAATAAGTACCCTAATACAGCAACCATTTATTATCCCCTGCTCTGTAGGGATGACATGGAAGCTTTGTCTGCTGAGAGCTTCTCACATAATAGACAAATCCAATCATTGGTCAGGATATGTTCTCAGTGGGAATTCAGGTTCTCCTCCACGTTCATGCAGGAAATTGGCAGAATTCAGTTGCTCATTTTGGTAGAACTGAGCTCATGTTATCTGGCTGGTTATTGGACAAGGCTCACTTTCAGCACCAGGAACTGTCCTTGGATTGTAGCCATTGAGGCCTCTCTCAACATGGCGGTTCCCTATTGCAAGGACAGCAGAGAAATCACCCTCGTCAGGACCCTTAGTCATTGCTGACACATTGCCTATCTCTGTATTTCTAGACTTTCATTATTTGCTGTCCCCAACCTTATTTTCCACATTTGTAAACCTTTTGCCCATTTTTCTTTCCCATCAGTGTGCATTGTCACTCATCCACCTTCCTGAGCTATTTAGCTGCATTGTCCACTTACATCTGAAACCACTTGTCCTCTCAAATGATCTGTGTAATAATTCATTCAGCAAGTATCTTTTGAGCACCTGCTATATTCCAGGCACATGGTCCCTGCCTTCGTGGTGTTTCCATTCTGCTATGGACTGAACATTTCTGTGTCCTCTAAAATCCTATGTTGAGATTCTAACTCCTACTGGGCCCAACTGGTCAGATCACTTAAACATTCTGGGACCCATGTGTTTGAGTGTAGGATAAGAGTAACAATATAGACCACAAAAGATGGGCTTTTATAGAAACTAAATGAGAGAATTATTATATATTGCTAATATCAGGGCAATGTGCATGAAAAGATCTAAATGTCTCTCTTTGTATTATCAAATTTTTTACAAATACATGACCAAAATCCAACTTTTAGCTTGTGTTATAAGCATATTCTTTTTGTTTGTTGTGGAGAAATATCATGGATCCAAGGGTTTCTGTAGTTTGATTTGGTATCCAGAGATCACAGTTCACTCATAGTTGAAGAGAGGAATAGTACATTTTCTGGACATGGGGTCAAGCCTATGGGGAAGCAAGGGACCTACCTGGTCAAGGTAGTTTCTCAGTCTTAGAGTTCAGAAAAATCTTTGTCAGTGATGTGGTAAGGTGTAGGAGGTTTGATGTATAGAAGGCAGAACAGTTCTGGAGAGAAGTAATAATGACTGGTATTTAATTTGTCATCTTGGGAACAGAGAATCAGCAAGAAATAAATTGCTTTCTGTGCAAAGTCCCACAGGGAAATGATGTCTGAGTGTTGGGATAACAAGAGGGAAATGTGCCTCATGAGCAGACACACAGGGAGCACATATCTTCCTGCCCCTGTCCCTGGGTGTGTGTGCAGCTGTGGTCTGGGTGGAGTGGGCTTCCTCACTTGGGAGCTCTGCATGTGCTCTGGGACCTGACGCTTGTCCCCTTCCTGCAGTCTGGCCTGGCAGCATCACTTCAGTGTCCACTGTCAATCATCTGGGGAGGAATTTGGGCTACCATCCAGAAGGCCATCCAGGTGAGTCTGAGCACCCAGCAGGTGCTGCAGGAAGGCTTGTGAGGGGCTGGCAACCAAGGGCATGTGCCTATGTGCACCCAAGTGCCAATCGAGCCTCACCTGGAGCTGGGAGGTTACTGGGGTCAGTTGTTGAGTTTTTTGGTTAATTCAATTATGCTTTGGTTTTGACTGTTTTGAAAAGGGAAGTGAACAGTGAGACAGTGAGCTCAGCAATGCCAGGTCCTTGTTCACCATGAGTGATGGCAAAGGCAGCCCATCAGAAGAGGGTGTGGGGCTTCAGGTGAATCACCAGTTCCTCTTCCACATCCAATGCCTTCAATCCATTTTAAATGTAATTTAAATGTAAATATATAGAACCCTTGTCTAAGGACTTTGATAAATGCTCATTATTGAGGAGGGCCACCCAGCAAAGGAGGGTATTTCCTATTTCTGAGACAGAGCATCTTTTTGATTGGCTTGTTATTATCATAAGCCTCTTTTCTAGTTAGCATTTAATGAAATTCCCTAGTTTATTGTTTCTCTATTGAGTTTTGCAGTTATATAATTTGGTCATAAAATGTTTCAAATTTCACTTAGTATAATATGATATTTTCTTGCTCCTGAATGTGTTTCTTTTTCCAAGATCGTTTTATCCACCGTAAACTTCACACCATGTTTCCTGTTTCTCCAAAATGTACTGTTTACTTTCATTCTAGGTGGATCAGGGAACCTGGGGGACCACCTTCCTTGTCCTCCAGATACATAGCTCCTCATGCTGGATACTGTGTAGCTCGTGAAGCTTTTATACCTCAGTTCAAAGGCAACCCTGTTGCATGTTCCCTGTCCATACATATTGAGGCAGAATACCTGTTAAATTCAGCAGGCATCTGCTGTGCCCCAGCACTTGAGGGAGGTACTTTGCTATGTTCTTTCAGGTGTGGGCACTAGCTGGTTTAATCATTACTCCATCTTGAGAGGGTCAAATGGTCATTATTGCATATTCTCTTTCACTTAATGCATGATGCTCCATTCGGTTTTGTGTCATGCAGTTGTTCTGAAACCACACAATTTAATCTTTAATTCCTTTGCCAGCAAGTGAGTGGCCACACAGTGCTTCTGTGAGGGCGGCAGGGTTTCCAGGTCCCCAGGAGTCTCCAGCAGCTCATCCATCTCCTGCATGAGCCCCTGGAAGGATGGAGCACAGAGCCAGTGGCCTCAGGCTGGAGAACCAGAGAACAGACCCCAGAGACTGTCCAGGTGAGGATGGAGAGAGAACTGTCTGGGACTCTCTGGATGGCCCTTGCTCCTCAGAGGTCAGCTCTGTTCATGAATGTCAAGGATGACAAAACCCCAAAGACCAGGATCAGAGCAAGAGGAAGGACAGTGCACCTGGGCATCCACCAGTGTGTGTGGCTTCCAGTGTCCTCTTCCACCAGCCCTGGGAGAGCTGTCAGCTCACAACAAGACCCCACTGTGCTTGGGCCTGTCCCCTCCACCCAGACCAAAGCTGCCCTGCCTCCCTCTATGCGGTATCTCCACCTGCTTCCCTGGATCCTGCCCTTACCTGAATGGTGTCCTTGGCCACGACTGGCTTGAAATCCCTGTGCAGATCCTGGAGTTTGTCAAAGAAGTGGGAGAGATGCTGGGGAGGTGAGATGAGGGGTCACAGGTGGGTGGGAAGCTCAGGACAAAGGGGAGGCCACACAGCTGCCCCAGGGATTCCCACTTCCCTGTCCTGGCTGGGGCGGCTCACCTGGGTGTTAACTCCTTGGCACAGAGGCCAGGTGAAGAAAGGCAGGACTGCAGAGCAGGACGGTGGCTCATTAGGAGGAGTGTGCATATGTGGGCGTGGGTGTGAGCATGTCTAGGTGCACGTGCTGCATGTGTAGGGTGGGGGAGGTTCTGGGGTCAGGGCAGGCCAGGTACCTCTGCAGATAGTGTTGTTCTGGCCATCGAGGCTCCCAGGAATCAGCTCCCAGCCCGGGCGGCAGTGGCACCTGTATGACCCCAGGGTGTTGTTGCAGATGGTAGAGTTGTGGCACTGATGCTGCCCGGAGCTGCACTCGTCCACATCTGGGGACATGAAGAGTGGGTTCAGTCCCTGCCTCAGCCAGGACCTGGTGCTCTCTGCTGTCAGAGCTCCATCCCCCACTTCTGCCATTAGTGCCCCGCCTGGGCTGCAGTGCTGCCACCTGGGGCCCCACTGCCCATGCGTGATGGGCAGTGGGTCAAGGAGTGTGCGAGGCCTGGTGTGCAGCAGACCTGCCCTGTGCAGGTGCTGGCTGTGAGGCTGCAGAAACACATCACCCCAGTTAGTCATTAGCTGATGCCCTGGGCCCTGGGGGTTTCCTTCAGGACCCCAGCTCCTTCCCCAGGACCCGCTCTTTCTCCATCTAGCCCCTGGAGAATTAGGCTGTTGCAGGCGCCTGCAGCACTGGACCTGGTCGGTTTTCTCGGGAGAACTGTGATCACAGCTAGACTGTGTGTCCCTGGAATGTGGCCTCTGAGCCCGGACCTTCGCAGACAGCATTGTTTAGGTCACTGTGGGATCTGGGCATGGGCTTCCAGTCATGTCTGCAGTGGCACTGGTAGCCGCCCCAGTAGTTGCCTCAGTGGATGGATTTGTGGCACGTGTTTTGTCTATGGGTACGTTCATTCACATTTGAAGACAACGCCAGAGGGTCAGGCCCTGCCCCTGACTAGCTCCCATGCCCCCACTCACTGCATTCACTTCCCCATCTTGTCCCTGCCCAAAACCAAGGATGCCCCTGGCATTCATACTACCCTACTGCTGAGCTAAGAGACAGGGATGTGCATATCTGCCTGTCTCTGACCAGGGTGCCTCTCTTTTAACCAGGGTTCTGCCCTCTGGATGTCACAAGAATGGGTCAGGTAACCTCAAATCTTAAAATGGGGAGGTGGGGGGTGTGAAGAGAGAGTCTACCTTGCAGGTGTTTGTTCTCCTCCCATTAATAAAAGAAATTTTTGCTCCAGAAGTGAGCACATAGCCTGGGCTGCACATGCAGCTGTAGCTCCCTCTCTGTTCTGGAAGTCTGCAGATTTTCCATGGGACACTGTCATGGGTGGCCCATATTTGTTGATGTCTGCAGCATGCCAGGACAAAGGCTCACCTCTCAAAGTTGTGTTTTCTCTCAGGGAAGAGGCCCTGGTACTCAACCTGACCCTGCTGTGAGATGTGGACAGAACTAAGATCCCAGGTGGACCTCCTGAGGCTGGGCTGCTCTGGAAATCCCGAGGACCCCTCTGCTCTCTGGAGCAGAGCCCAGGGACATGCACATTCAGATCCTGTGCCATGATGGGGCCTGGCAAGGGATCTACATCTCCTTCTCCATCCTTGAGTGGCAGATGGAGGCTGAGCCATTCCCTGGGACCCTCTCCTCTGGTAATCTTTGCACCATTGGAGACCTACAGGTGGGTTACACTCAGGGAAAAAATGGCAGTGACAGCCATCCTTGATGCCAAAGGATGTGTGTGTATAATGTGTGGGGCATCATGGCCAAGGGCTTCCCAGAGCAACACTCATCATTAACACCTGAGGATAAAGCCGGGCACTCAGAAAAAGAGCAAAGCTGAGGACATCACATGACCTGACTTCAGAATATACTGTGAAGCTGTAGTGATCAAAACTGTGTGGTGCTGGTATGAAAATAGGTGCATAAACCCACAGAGTAGGACAGAAAGCCCAGAAATAAGCCCACATATTTACAGTCAATTGAGTTTTGACAGAGGTGACAAGAATGCACAAGGGGAAAAGACTCTTCCATAAATGGTCTTGGAACAACTGGATGTGCAATCACAGGAGGAAATCAGATCCTTACCTCACGCCACATAGAAATTAACTCAGAGGAAATAGTGAAATGTAAGTTTGGAAACTATAAAATTTCTTAGAAGAAATCACAAGGGAAAAGCTGCATGATATTGGTCTGGTTAAGGATTTTTTGGACAGGACCCAAAAACACAGGCTATAAAATATAAATGGACAAATGGGAGTGTAGCAAACTAAAAGCTTTTGAAAAGCAAAGGAAACAGTCGACAAAGTAAAGAGAAAACTTAAGGAATGGAAGAAATATTTGCAAACCACACATATTATTAGGTGTTAATACACAAAATATCATAAGGAGCTTGATCAAACAACACAATAATATGAAAACCATTAACCCCATCTATAAATGGGTAAATAATCTGAATGGGAATTATTCAAAAAATTATAGGCAAATGGCCTGGAGTCATAAGAGAGAACACTCGCTATCACTAATCCTCAGGGAACTAGAAATGAACTGTGATGAAACATGGCCTCATGCCTGTTTGATGGCAATTGTCCAAGCTGGATGGGAACACGTGTGGCTAGTGTGCAGAGAAAAGGACTCTGTGCTCACCATGGCTGGGAACGTAAGTGAGCCCTGCTGTGTTGGAAGGCAGTGGGGACTGTCCTCAAATATTAAATATAGAACTTCCCCTGAGCCACAGACCCAGGACTTTTTTATTTTTTTAATTTTGGTACAGAGTCTCACTAAGTTGCTTAAGGCCTTGCTAAGGTGCTGAGTCTGTCTTTGAACTTAAGATCCTCCTGCCTCAGCCTCCCGAGCTGCTGGGATTATGGGTGTGTACCGCCTGGTCTGGCCTATGCACTGTATTCTTGAAAATCATGAAAGGATTAGATTTGAAGTGTTCTTACCACAAAAATAAGCACATGAGGCACTGCATATGCTGATCACCTCAATTTAGTCATTCCAGTATGCATACATATTTCCAAATATCATTCTGTACCTGATGAATATGTATAATATTTTTATTTGTCAATTAAAGAAATAAAGGGAAAAAGCCAGGAAAGCATTTCTGAAGAGAGATGACTTAGAAGGTTGTATAACATGAATGTCCTCAGTGCCATAGAAGTAGTATACTGGAAGAGTGTTAAAATGATAAATGGTATGGTATGCAGATTTT
>JAQQSJ010001764.1:0-13609 GCA_028644305.1 Xerus rutilus | reverse complement strand
AAAAAAAAAAAAGAAATCAAAACATAAAAGGATATGGGCTCCTCTGGAGTAAGCTTACCCATGGCTCTAAAACAGGAAAGTGAATAAAACTCAAACTAGAAAAAAAGTGGGTGGGAGAAAGGGAGAGAATGACTTAAATATGAGGGATTTCTTTCATTTTAATGAAAATTTATTGCAGTTAGTCACTCATTTACTGGGAAATGATTAGTCAAGGAAACAACTTTTGATATTTTATGAACAATAGAACTATGAAAATATTTATTTTCTATAAACCAAACTATCATATTTTAAAACTTTTATGTATATTTATATATAGCTCAGTTTTATGGTTTTCCAAACATGTTTCCACTTCATTTTAAATAAACTGAAAGGTTTAAAAATATTAGTCACAAAAAAAAGGAATACAAAATTTTAGCTTATTTTATAAAATATAAAGAGTAAGCATATTCTAAAATCTGTAGAAAAGAGTTCTTTTTTTTGGATCCAGAGATTGAACTCAGGGGTACCTGACCACTGTGCCACATCCCCAGCCCTATTTTGTGTTTTTTATTTAGAGACAGGGTCTCCGTGTCCTTTGGTCTGAGTTGGCAGGAACCAACTGAGAGAGTAATGCTGGAGTAATGGGAATGCTGGACTTTTTTTTTTTTTTTTAAAATAGATTAAAAAGTGATTCATTCATTTATTCATTTACTTATTTATTACAGCTTTACAGTTCTACACAGAAGTTGGGTTCATTCTGACAAAATCATACATGCATGAAACTTGGTTTACTCCATTTCAGTCCCCATTCCCTCCTTTTCCCTCTCCCTAATATCCTTCCTCTACACTGATCTTCCTTTTGCTGGTTTATTTATTTTTGATTACGTTTTCCACATATACATAAAGGTGAAATTTCCTGTGGTATATTTTTATATGCACACACTGTGATTTTGTTAAATTGATTCTGCAATTCTTCCCCTTTCCCATCCCTGCTTCCTCTCCCTCAATCTTCTATTGCACTGATCTTCCCTGTATTTTTATGATATCCTATTACTCCCACCTCTTCTTTCCCTTATTTTGCTGTAGTTTCCACATGAGAGAAAATATTCAGTCCTTGATTTTCTGAATCTGGCTTATTTCACTTAGCATGTTATCCATTTCCATCCATTTACTAGCAAATGCCATAAATTCATTCTTTATGGTGCAGTAAAACTCCACAGTGTATATGTATCGTATTTTCTTAATCCATTCATCTCTTGATGGGCATCTAGGCCAATTCCATAAGTTGGCTATTGTGAATTGTGCTACTATAAACATGGAAGTGGGCTGTTATTGCTGTTGTATGAGTGGGATAGTTGGGTCATTGGTGGTTCCACTCCTAATTGTTTTTTTTTTTTGTACCAGGGATTGAATCCAGAAATTTTTGAGACAGGATCTTGCTAAGTTGCTTAGGGCCTTGCTAAGTTGCTGAGGCTGGATTTGAACTTGTGATCCTCTTGCCTAAGCTTCCTAAGCCACTGGTCCATTCCCAGTTTTTTTTTTTTTTTTGATCTTTATACTGCTTCACAGAGTGGTTGTACTAATTTGCAGACCCACCAGTATATCAGTGAACCTTTTCTCTCACACTCTCACCAGAATTTATTATTTATATTCTTGATAACTGTCATTCTAACTGGAGTGAGATGAAATCTTAGTGTAGTTTTGATTTGCATTTCTCTGATTGCTAGAGATGTTCAACATTTTTTTGTTGTTGTTGTGGGGATTGAACTCAGGCCTACTCAACCCCTGGACCACACCCCCAGCCCTATTTTGTGCTTTATGTAGAGAATTGCTTAGTGTCTCGCCATTGCTGAGGCTGGCTTTGAACTCGTGATTCTCCAGTCTCAGCCTCCCAGACTACTGGGATTACAGGCGTGTGCCACCGCGCCCAGCTTCAACATTTTTTCATGTTTGTTGGCCATACATATTTTTTCTTTTGAGAAATGTTTATTTAGTTCCTTTGCTCATTTATTGATTGGGTTACTTGTTTTTTTGTGTTAAGATTTTTGAGTTCTTTATATATTCTGTTTATTAACCCCCTGTCAGGGGAACAGTTGGCAAAGATTTTCTCCCATTCTATAGGCTCTTTCTTCACATTCTTAATTATTTCCTTTGCTGTTAGAAGCTTTGTATTTTTTTTTTTTTTTGGTACTGGGGATTGAACTCATGGGCACTCGACCACTGAGCCACATCCCCAGCCCTATTTTTTTGTGTTTTATGTAGAGACAGGGTCTCACTGAGTTGCTTAGTGCCTCGCCATTGCTGAGGCTGGCTTTGAACTCGCGATTCTCCTGTCTCAGCCTCCCTAAGTGCTGGGATTTAATAGCATCCCACTTACTGATTCTTGGTTTTATTTCTTGAACTTTAGGGACCTTGTTAAGGAAGTCAGTGCCTGAATCAATATGATGGAGTGTTGACCTTATGTTTTCTTCTAGCAGTTGTAAGGTTTCTAGTTCAATTCCTGTCTTTGATCCATTTTGATTTGACTTTTGTGCAGGGTAAGAGACAGGGTTCTAGTTTAGTTCTTCTAAATATGAATATCCAGTTTTCCCAGAACCATTTGTTAAAAAGGATATTTTCTTCTTCAACATTTATTTTTAGTACCTTTGTCAAGTACCAGATGGCTGTAAGTGTGTGGCTTGTCTCTGTGTCTTCTATTTTATTTCACTGGTCTTCATATCTGTTTTGATGCCAATACCATGCTGTTTTTTTTTAATATTTTTTTTTAGCTGTAGATGGACACAATATCTTTATTTTATTTATTTATTTTTATGTGGTGCTGAGGATTGAACCCAGTGCCTCATGCATGAGGGACAAGCGTTCTACCACTGAGCCACAACCCCAGCTCCCATGCTGTTTTTGTTACTACAGCTCTATAGTATAATTTGATTTGAGGGAGGTGAGTACTGGGGATTGGACCCAGGGGTGCTTAACCACTGAGCCACTTCCTCAGCCATTTTTCTTCTTCTTATTTTTTATTTTGAGGCAGGGTCTCACTAAGTTGCTTAGGGCCTTACTAAGTTACTGAGGCTTACCTTGAAGTTGTGATTCTCCTGCTTCAACCTCCTGAGTTGCTGTGATTTCGAGTATGTGCCACCATACCTGGCCTATAGTATAATTTGAGATTGAGTATTGCCTCCTGCATTGCTTTTCTTGCTCAGGACTGCTTTGGCTATTCTGGGTTCTGAACCTGTATATTGCTTAGACAATATTAATTCTGTCTATCCAAGAACATGGGGAGGTCTTTCCATCTTTTAAGGTCTTCAATTTCTTCCTTCAGGGTTCTATAATTTTAATTGTAGCAATTTTTCACCTCCTTGATTAGATTCATTCAAGTATTTTATTTTATTTTATTTTTTTATTTTATTTATTTATTTTTTTGGTACTGGAGATTGAACTCAGGGGCACTCAACCACTGAGCCACATCCCCAGCCCTATTTTGTGTTTTATGTAGAGACAGGGTCTCACTGAGTTGCTTAGCGCCTCGCCATTGCTGAGGCTGGCTTTGAACTCGCGATTCTCCTGTCTCAGCCTCCCTGAGTGCTGGGATTACAGGCTTGAGCCACCGTGCCCGGCTAAGTATTTTATTTTTATGAGGTTATTATAAATGGTATTATTTTCTTGATTTCTTTCTGAGCAGAATCACTTTTGGAGTATAGGAAAGTTGTTGATTTATAAGTGTTGATCTTGTATCCTGCTACTTTGCTGAATTCATTTATGAGCTCTAGAAGTCTTCTGGTAGGGCTTTGGGGTCTTCTAGATATAGAATCATGTTATCAAATATTGGAGTTTTTGATGCATGCCTGTAATCTCAGAAACTTAGAAGGTTTGATGCAGGTGACTCACAAATTTGAAGCCAGCCTCAGCAATTTTGTGAGACCCTATCTCAAAAAAAAAATAAATAAAAAATAAAAAAGAAAAAAGGGATATAGCATGTAGTTCAGTGGTAAATCCCAGGACACTATTGTCTCTGACCAAGTAGTATGGTTAACTAGTAAGATTCTTTTCTCTCTACTATAATCTGTAAAGTACCTGTAGGGCAGAAGCTACAGGTCTAAGACTATTTTCTACTGAATAGAATATAACATTGTTTTTTCCAATCCTGGGATTCACTCAGGGGTCCTTTACCCCTGAATTATACCCCTAACCTTTAAAAATTTTGAGTTATAGGATCTCACTAAGTTGTCTAGGGTGGCCTCATAACTTGGTGGATTTTTTTTTCCTGGTATTGAGGATTGAACCCAGGGGATGCTTTACCACTGAGCTACAATTCAAGCCTTTTTATTTTCAGACAGAGTCTTGCTATGTTGGTCATGGCCTTGCTAAATTGCGGAGGCCGGACTCGAACTTGTGATTCTTCTGCCTCAACCTCCCTTGTAGCTGGGATCACAGACATGTACCACCATGCCCAGCCTGGCCTCTTATTTGAAATCCTCTTACCTCAGCCTCCTGGAGTGCTGGGATTTTAGGGAAATAAAAGGTTTTAAAAAGCTCAACAAGAAACTAGAAGGAGTCCAGATGCAGTGATGCATGCCTGTAATCTCAGAAACTTAGAAGGTTTGATGCAGGTGACCCACAAATTTGAAGCCAGCCTCAACAATTTTGTGAGGCCTTATCGCAAAAAAAAAAAAAAAAGGGGGATGTAGCATGTAGTTCAGTGGTAAAGCACCTTGGGTTCAATTCCCAGTGCCATAACACAAAACATCTAAAAGGTAAACAAAAAGTCTTAATGTTTAGAACAGAATAGATGATTGCAAAGTTAACCACTTTAGCAGTATTTTCCTATAATTTTCATTTATTTATTTATTTTTTGGTACTAGGGATTGAACCCAGGGGCGCTTAACCAGTTGATTACGTCTGTCCTCTGAGGTGCTAATTCTCTAAATTAACCACTGAGTCACATTCCCAGTCCTTTTTGTTTTTTATTTTGAGACAGGGTTTTGCTAAGTTGCTGAGGCTGGCCTTGAACTTGTGATTCTCTGTATCAGCCTCCCAAGCTGCTGGGATTACAGGTTTGCATCATCATGTCCAGCTCCTATCATTTTTTGTAGCAACTAATTTGTGTTTGTCACAAATATTTCCCTGCATATGCAAAAATGTTGTCACACTGCAATATTCTTTTCCAAGTTATTGTTCTATACACCACTACTTTATTCTTTCTAAGAGAGCTGTATTTCAAAATTATTGTGATTGATAATTTTTCATGTATTGAGCCGGGCGCGGTGGCTCAAGCCTGTAATCCCAGCACTTAGGGAGGCTGAGACAGGAGAATCGCGAGTTCAAAGCCAGCCTCAGCAAGGGCGAGGCGCTAAGCAACTCAGTGAGACCCTGTCTCTACATAAAATACAAAATAGTGCTGGGGATGTGGCTCAGTGGTCGAGTGCCCCTGAGTTCAATCTCCAGTACCAAAAAAAAAAAAAAAAAAAAAAAAAAATTTTTCATGTATTTATATTATTGTTATATTATTTTCCATTAAAACAAACAAACGTAGACCAAGAAATTTACAAGAGCTGAGGGTGTAGTTCAGTAGCACTTGCCTACCATGCACAAAGTCCTGGGTTTGATCCCCAGCACCACAAATAACAACAAATGCAATTTATAGATGTGCCTCAAATATTATGGAACTTTTTTGTTAAATGCATTGAAAGCCTTTTCTTCTGGCACTGGTATCACTTATAAAGGCATTTCCTATATCCAGGTATATACTTATAATCTCCTATATTTTTTTTCCTCCAGTATCTGGGTTGGGTAGAAGTCTTTCTTCTAGTATTTAAGACAATTGTAAAATAACATCCACTATTATCTTTCTTTTTGCTTTCAATATCCTTTGTATAGTTCTTTTTCTCTTGATTTGCTATTTTACCATTATGATAAAAAAAAAGTAACCCTGCCAGGCGCGGTGGCTCAAGCCTGTAATCCCAGCACTTAGGGAGGTTGAGACAGGAGAATTGCGAGTTCAAAGCCAGCCTCAGCAACAGCGAGGCACTAAGCAACTCAGTGAGATCCTATCTCTAATAAAACACAAAAAATAGGTCTGGGGATCTGGCTCAGTGGTTGAATGCCCTTGAGTTCAATCTCCAGTACTCGCTCCCCCCAAAAGTAACCCTTCCAATTTATAAAAATTGCCTCTTTCTCTGAATCAATACTATTGTAGAACCATGACTACTAATGTTAATACTGGTACATAGCTATTATTTTTATTCCACAATCATTATTTCTACAAGTCTTTATACTTTTGTACTAATTGAAACTTCTTCCTCCCTCCCTACCTCTCTTCCTTTCATACTAGGGACTGAACCCGGGGTGCTCTACCATTGAGTGACATCTCCAGGCCTTTTTATTTTTTTATTTTGAGAGACAAGGTCTTGATAAGTTTTCCAGGCTGGCTGTGATCTTGAGATTTTCCTGTTTCAGCCTCCTGAATCACTGGGATCACAACTGCATGCTACTATGCTCAGTTTGTTTCTTGTATATAAATTTATCAGGGTTTTTTTGGCATATACTTTGTAGATGTACATTAATATCATTCAATAGTCATACATATAAGTCTTTTCTTATAACTTAAAGTTATCTTATTTATAAAGATGAAAAGTAAAAATTTGCAGTCCAGAGCTCTAGCGAACACTTAGGGGATAAGTACTTAAGAATTCTCAGCATCTTAGCCGGGCGCGGTGGCTCAAGTCTATAATCCCAGCACTCAGGGAGGCTGAGACAGGAGAATCGCGAGTTCAAAGCCAGCCTCAGCAACGGTGAGGTGCTAAGCAACTCAGTGAGACCCTGTCTCTACATAAAACACAAAATAGGGCTGGGGATGTGGCTCAGTGGTCGAGTACCCCTGAGTTCAATCCCCAGTACCAAAAAAAAAAAAAAAAAAAAAGAATTCTCAGCATCTTCCTGAGAATATTAGATAGGTTTAGAATCAGATTGAATGAAATGGATCTCACATGAAAATGTAAAATATAGGATTTATTTCCCTGTCCCATTTCACATTTTGCAGAATAACCAGAGGATTACCAAACTCCAAGACAATAGCTGAAAGGCCCTGCAACTTCAGGACAGCTAGGAAATCCATTAAATTTTGGGTGGCTCCAGGATATATCTGTCAGGCTCATCAAGGAAATCTTACAGGTGTTAAGAGATGAAGTATTGGGCAGCCATCAAAGAATAGATTCCATAAAACTGTGGACTACATGTGAAGGCTGATATCTTGATTAGGTCCACCCTCTGAGGTGCTAATTCTCTAAATGGAATTTTAAAAAATTACCAAGTTTTTCTTAGAATAGAATAGAATAGAATTCTGATAAAAGACTATAAATAGAAAGATAAAAGAAAGCAATAGATAGGGTTGAGAATCTACATTTCCAGAAGGTAATTTCTAGTTAAATACCGTTCTTAGATCCATCATCTTCTTAGTTTTCCTCAAGGTTACATATGAAGCTATTGTTGAAGATTCTGGCGTTGGTGATTTTGTTCTTGGAGGAACAATTCCGACAGGAAAGTGGGAACCTGAAAATTAAAATGGCATTAAGTTCTATAAAACATCATTTTATAAATATGGCTTTCTTTTGATATACTTAATTTCTGTGGCTTTTATATAATTGTGTATTTCCTGTGGTGTTGGGACTACGCTTTACACGTGGTAGATACATACTCTACCACTGAGCCCCATACACTCCAGCCCTCTGGAAGCTTTTACAATCAGAAGGCAGATTTATTATTTGAAAAGAGCCATAAGATAGTTAATTATATTCCTAGACAAATTTAGGGTCAAATTTAGAAATAAAGTTTTTCAGACTGACAGATGACATTAAAACATTAACTATATATAAAGTATTCTCTTTCGTTGTACTAGTACATGTCCATTATCATCTTAACTAGTTAGTCTAATGTACTCATATAAAACAAATTATGAAAGTTATGGCCCACCATTCAATTGAACAAGTTGTTACTGTCCTGTGGATCTAATTCCTGAAGAGGGAAGCAGTTGTTTTTGGTAAAGTAGATACTATTCATTAACCAGCTATTGGTTATTTGGAAAAATTTTGTTTTTCTTTTTTTGGTACTGGGTATTGAACCAGGGATACTTAACCACTAAGCCACATCCCCAGGCCTTTTTTTTTTTTTTTTTTTTTAAATATTTATTTATTTTTTTAGTTGTAGGTGGACAGAATATCTTTGTTTTTCTGTGGTGCTGAGGATCGAACCCAGTGCCTCACGCGTGCTAGGCAAGCGCTCTACCACTGAGCCACAATCCCAGCCCCCCCAGGCCTTTTTATATTGAGACAGGTCTTGCTAAATTTCTGAGGCTGGCTTTGAACTTGCAATCCTACTGCCTCAGCTTCCTGAGTCACTGGGATTACAGGCATGTGGCACAATGCCCATCCCCCAATCCTTTTTAATTTTTATTTTGAGAAAGGGTCTTGCTAAGTTGCTGAGTCTGGTTTTAAACTTCTGATCCTCCTGCCTCAGCCTCTCAAGTCACTGGATTACAGTTGTGTGCTACTATGCCTGGCTGGTTATTTGGAAATTGATAATGATTCTTGCATGAACTTTGTCACCTATTTTGCAATGTCTAGTTCAGTCTGGTTCTACCATCTACTCAGACCCATGGGCTGCATATCACAATTATCTTCTCCTTGGTTTCTAATATGTTCAGGTGAACCACCAAGATCCCAACTTCATTTTCATGTCATCTCTGGTATGCATACCCAAATTATGGATTTCTGTTCATACAAATGTAAAACAAAGTACTAGACCATGAGAGTTTGCAATACGGTAAACAGATTTTTGGCTGAATGATTTCTTTCACTGACTATATCAGAATAATTCCCTGTTGCTTGGTTTGTTTTGACTTTTGGTTTTTGATTTTAGAATGTTTTAGTATAAATATGTAGAAACAAATTCTATTTATTTATTTAATTTATTTATTTTGGTACTGGGGATTGAACTCAGGGTTACTCGATCCCTGAGCCACATCCCCAGCCCTATTTTGTGTTTTATGTGGAGACAGGGTCTCACTAAGTTGCTTAGCACCTCACCTTTGCTGAGGCTGGCTTTGAACTCGTGATTCGCTCCTGTCTCAGCCTCCCTAAGTGCTGTTATTACAGGCTTGCACCACCGCGCCCAGCTTCTATTTATTTATTTAGGAATAAATTCTATAATTGAATATATGAGATAAATTGTTAAAGTGATGAGCTCCATGCATTTAATAATCATCCAGTCTAAGAAACAGCATAAACACTGGGTGTGGTAGCACACACCTGTAATCCCAGTGGCTCAGGAGGCTGAGGCAGGAGGATGGCAAGTTCAAAGTCAGCCTCAACATCTTAGTGAGACCTTGTCTCAAAATAAAATAAAAAAGGCTGGGAATGTGGCTCAGTGGTTTAAAGACCCACTAGTATAAAAAAAAAAAAGAAGAAAGAAAGAAACAACATTACTTTAAACAACACATTTTCAATCCTCCCTAATCCTATCTCCTCTTCTTCCCTCAGAAGTTCATAACTGCCAAATCACATGTCTATCTTTTGCTTTTCTTCATAGTTTTCTAATGTCAAGCCTCTGAAAATGATACCCCAAAGTAAAGGTCTCAGAAGCAAAAATTTTCTCTGACCTCTTGCCCTCCTGTTTCTCATTCCATAATTCTCTTTGAACTCAAGGCCTTAGAAACTAGAATTCCTCTTCCTTAAGATAGATCACAGTAACCAGAACCCCTTTCCTCCCAAAAGTCAACAACAACACCTAAACATGTATTAGTAGCTACCAAAAAACAAAAAAAAATCTGAGTTACATTATTTGAGTAGGTCATAAGATCTCCATCTAGAAAGGGTATTGCTCAATATTTGGAAGGAAAGAATGTTGTTCAAAGAAGCTAAGAAGAATCTGAACAGACAGGCCTTGCTAGATTCCCCTACCTCCCGCATTTATTACTGTTAGATCACATTCTTTTTATCTAATCACAGTTCTACAAGACTATCCATAGTTCACTGAACCTAAGCATAAAAATGGATAGTTTACTATTTGGATTTTTAATTTGAAGGCTCCATTCACTAGAAAATTATCATCATATAAATCTGTTATGCTTTTTTCTTGCTATCATTTTTTGTTAAAGGGGTATTGGCTATGAACCTCTGAATTCATAAAAATTTGCATATTTTAACACACATATATATGAATAAAAAAAGACCTGAGGATGTAGCTCAGTAGTAAAGTGATCCTGGGTTTAATCACCAGTACGTACTGTAACTCCAAATCAATTTTTAGGAGATTTAAGTTTTGTTTTTTTTTTTTAATTTTTTTTTTAGTTGTTGATTGACCTTTATTTACTCATTTGTTTATATGTGGTGCTGAGGATCGAACCCAGTGCCTCCCACATGCGAGGCAAGTGGTCTACCACTGAGCCACAACCTCAGCCCCAGAAGCTTTAAGTTTTATAGGATTTTTTCCCTGTCTAGTACTGGGGATTCAACCCAGCGGTGTTTTGCCACTGAGCTATATCCCTGCCCCCCCTCTTTAATATATATATTTTTAGTTGTAGATGGACACAATCTTTATTTTATTTATTTTTATGTGGTGCTGAGGATTGAACCCAGTGTCTCATGCATGCAAGGCAAGCGCTCTGAGCCACAATCCCAGCCCCCATCCCCAGCCATTTTAAAATATTATTTTGAGACAGGGTCTCAGTAAATTGCTTAGGCTGGCCTGGAACTTGTGATCCTCCTGACTCAGCCTATTGAGCTGCTGGGATTATAGGTGCGTATGCCACTGAACTCAGGGCGAGCTAGGCAAGCACTTAGTTATATCCTCAGCCCTATTTGTTTTTGTTTTTTGTTTTTTTTTGGTACCAAGGATTGAACTTAGGGGTACTCGACCACTGAGCCACATCCCCAGCCCTATTTTGTGTTTTATGTAGAGACAGGGTCTCACTGAGTTGCTTAGCACCTCGCCATTGCTGAGACTGGCTTCAAACTCGCGATTCTCCTGTCTCAGCCTCCCTAAGTGCTGGGATTACAAGTTTGAGCCACCGCGCCCTATTTGTTTTGAAACAAGGACTTGCCAAGTTTCCGGGGCTGGCCTCAAACTTGTAATCTTCTTGCCTTAACCTATTGAGGAGCTAGGATAACAGGTGTTCTGGATGGTTTTTATAAACACCACATAGCTGCATTTAAAATTTTAATCCACTTTGACAATCTTAGTTTTTTTTTGGTACTGGGTACTGAACCTAAGGCACCACATATACTAGGCAAGTGCTCTTCCACTGCACTACTACCACTGCACTACATCCTCAGTCTTACAATGTAATTTCTTTTTAAAATATTTTTTCAGTTGTAGATGGACACGATATCTTTATTTTATTTATTTATTTTTTATGTGATGCTGAGGATCGAACCCAGTGCCTCACGCATGCGAGGCAAGCGCTCTACCACTGAGCCACAATCCCAGCCCCTTACAATGTAATTTCAAGTGAAGCATTTGATTTAATCTGTTATAATTTCTTTTGTTTTTGGTACTGGGGATTGAACCCAGGGGTGCTCTACTACCAGGGGTGTGATTCTATTGCTTCAGCCTCCTGGGTCACTGGGATTACAGGCATGTGCCACTGCACCTGGCTTGATGAGGTTTTGGATAAAAGTACATGCTTGGTTAAATCATGTCAATCAAGATAAAAACTATCTATATCTCCCCAAAAAGGTCCTTTGTCAATCCCACCCTTCTACCAAAGGCAAACATTATTTTGTATTTATCACTAATAGATTACTTCTGCCTGTTCTCAAACTTCATAAGGGAACCATACAGCATGTTTCTCTTGTGTTGGCTCCTTTTAACTTAACATTCTTTATTTTGATATTCATATGTGCTGCTAAGATTCATACATGCTGTACATGTATGAGTAGTTTAACTGATTAGGAATATTTCAGTATAGGAACATCACTTTATCAGTTATGATGTCTTCAGTTTTTGTCTATTATGAATTAAAGCTGCTATAAAATTACAAAATATACAAGGTATAAAAATGTCTTTTTGAGAATTGAGGTTTTTACCCACTTATCTTTCTTCCTCCTCTCTCTTTTTTTTTTGGTGGTACCGTGTGTACTGAACCTAGGGGCACTCTACCACTGAGTTACATGCCCAGCCCCTTTTATTTTGAAATAGGGTCTTCCTAAGTTGTTTAGTCTGGCCTTGAACTTGGAATACTCCTGTCTCAGCCTCCTAAATTGCTGGGATTAAAGGCATGTGCTACTGCACTGGTTTTATTTTTCTAAACATTTAGGTAAATATTTAGAAGATCATATGGTAACTGAACATCTAACTTTATACTTAACCTTACTTTTCAAAAGGCTAATAAGTGATAAATATTTAACTTTATAAGAAATTGTCAAACTGTTGTTCCATCATTTATCAACATGAGAAATGTGTGACTTTCAGTTGTTCCACATCCTAACAAACACCTGGTGGTATCAGTCTCAGTTTAACCTCTCTAGAGCGTAAGAATCATGGTTTAAAATTGCATTAAATTTGCACTTGCTTTACAGTTAGTAAGTTCTAAATTTTTTGTATGCTTATTGATCATTTATATATCTTATTTGTTAAGGATCCAAATCTTTTGCCCACTTATTATTGGGTTATTTGTATTTATTAGTAATTTGGGGAGTTGTTTATATACTCTGGACATAAGGTCTCTGTCAGATATATGTATTGATAGTACTTTCCTCCATTCTGATGGGCAGACATTTTACATTTGGATGAAATACAACAAATCAGTTTTCATTGAAAGTATACTCTTTGAAGGTTCCAACTTTATTTGACAATGTTTCTTGACAAGATTTCTAATTTGTTCAGGTTCTGAGCTTTGTCCTGTTTTACGATGAAAGCTGACTCTAGTGCTCCACTTTAACTTGTGGATCCCTCATATAATTATTGGTCTCTGAGTATTTTTTTCTTTATTTTTTTTCAATTAGTGGATGTTTCTAAAAACAAAACAAAACAATAATAAAACAACAAAAAAACAAGAAACAAAAAATTTAAAAATGGTATTGGCCTGCATTTGTAATCATACTCTGTTGGAGAACTGGTCAAAGTTGAAGTTGGCCATATTACCAAAAATATTATTTGCCTTTGCTTAATGTCTAATTTCCCCCACATATTTATTTTTTATTTTTTTGGTACTAGGGATTGAACTCAGGGGCACTTGACCACTGAGCCACATCCTCAGTCTTATTTTGTGTTTTATGTAGAGACAGGGTCTCACTGAGTTGCTTAGCACCTTACCATTGCTGAGGCTGGCTTTGAACTCGCAATTCTCCTGCCTCAGCCTCCCAAAGTGCTGGGATTACAGGTGTGAGCTACTGCGCCTGGCTTCCCCCACATATTTATAATAATATGAATCAAAATGATAAAGAATAAGACTATGGCTTTTTAGTTTACATTTATGTACAGAAAGGTAAAATATCAATAAAAGATATTTAATGAAGAGAAGATAAAATTTGAGAAGAGAATGAGAAACACATGAATATCAAGTTTTGCCAGGTCTGGTGGTGCACACTTATTCTCAGTGAATCAGGAGGCTGAAACAGCAGGATCACAAGTTCCAGGC
>JAQQSJ010001763.1:0-13609 GCA_028644305.1 Xerus rutilus | reverse complement strand
GTATGAAAATTTCAATGAAAATGTAGGATGTTGAATTAATGAATGACATTGAAAAAATGATGGAAAGTGGCAAGTTAAAAACAACCAATTTAGTAATATAGGAAAACAGCATACTGTTATTTTGATTGTAGGACTATGTTTTTTGGTTGCCCCTCATTACTGTTTCATTAAACTGAATATACATTGAATATGTTCATCCTTCAATCCAGAAGAACATTCATCTAGTCTTGCATGCTTTCTCTTACACCTATTTCCACTTAAATCTTGCTTGAACATTGGGATAAAGTCATAATACTTTCAGCAGATAATCTTCCAATGGTGAATGCAAAGATGTAGTAGTCAATATTCAAATATGTAGGGTTTTTTGCTGTGGTATTTATTTTACTTTTTTTGTCTTTGTGTGTGTGTGTTTTAATTAATATTTGCCATATTAATAATTGGCATGGTTTTGGGAAAAACAAAGGGGCTGAAATTACTATTCCTTACTAAGTGATATTTCAATGATAGTGCGTGACAGTTCATAAAGTCATACAAATAGAATATGTTAGCTAACTTTTGTCACAGAATCTCCTAACAGAAAGTAGTCATTTGTCAAAAGATAAATATTAATTGCTGAGTTAATCTGAGTGTCCCATGTATAAAACATTCCATTGGGAACTAAAGACGTAAACCCAGTTGTCATCTAGAGGTTATTAATTTTAATCATACATAAAAGTGACATTTGTCCTCAGGAGAAGAAAAATAACCATAAGATGATAGGAATTCTCCTTCTGTTATCTTTTCCTTCCATCTCCTCTTTCTTCTCACCTCAGGCATTTTATTTCCAATAGACAAGTAGAATTCCTCTGAACCCAACAATTTGTTTTATGTAGCCACACTTCAGTCTTCATCTTGCCACTGTTGAACATCTTCCTAATGGTTATCTGTCTAATTTTTTAATTGTTGTTCTTAATACTATTAACTTGTTCTCCCACCATTTCTGGTTTGAAAGATGCAGCAAACTGCCACCCATTTCTGTAACTTCAACTCATCCCCTAAAACAATATCACAGTTCATCTTCTGAAACAATAAATCTGGCCAAGTCACTTTCCTGTTTTACAAGACTTAATGGCTTCCCAGAGCCTTAGGGATACAATTTACAATCCACAGCCTGCGATAAAATGTATTTTATGATCTGATCCATTTTTAAATCTACATCCTCATCTTTCACTGTTGGCCCTTAATCCAAGCTCAGTTTTCACCAGTACCTTGGTGAAAGCCCTCAGACACATTTTGAGTCTCAGTTTCTGGGGTTTTACATATGCTTATACTCTGCCTAGGATGCCTTCTCCATATCCCCAATTTTGAAGGACTCGGCTTTGAGTCAGAAATCTTACTCCTAGCACTGTCCTAATTCCTTTTAGAAAGCTAAACCACAGAGTATTTTCCTTTCGTTCTCTGAAATTTGTTGATCCACTCAAAATCTTTCTTATTGGTTTATAACTTCTTTAGAGAAAATCATGCTCTAATTTTCAATAAGGTAGTATTTAAGTATAAAGGGTAAATTAAAAGGCAAGTAAAGGAATTGATGAAGAGAAAATCACCCTCCTTTCTTTACTGGTGGAGAAATTTTATGAACTCTGATAAAAGGTCTGTGGCCATAATTCAAAGTCTAGAAATAGGAAAAAACAAACAAAAAACCCTCCCAGATTAACTAGATAAAAAGTACTGCTCTATAACAAAAGGCCTTCTATTAGTTAAATATCACTTGGAGAGCTGGGGTTGTGGCTCAGTGTTAGAGTGCTTGCCTAGCATGTGTGAGGCACTGGGTTCGATCCTCAGCACCACATAAAAATAAAACAAAAATAAACATTCATCCACAACTGAAAAATATACATTTAAAAAAAAATCACTTGGAAAATAAAAACAGATTAAAGTCATTGCTGAACAATGTTGAAAACATTTGGGAGCTACTTCAAACCATCAAATTATTTATGTGAGATCTCACGTTAATTCTGTCAGCAAATATTTTTTTTGAATATTTTTTAGTTGTTGATGAATCTTTATTTTATTCATTCATTATTTATATGTGGTGCTGAGAATCAAACCCAGCGCCTTACACATGCTAGGCAAGCATTCTACCACTGAGCTACAGCCCCAGCCCCAGCAAATATTTTTTAAAGCTAGCAATAGGCAGATAACTTGGAACTGTATTTACACTGAAGGCATAGATATTGACTATTTGATTTTCACAAAAATTCTGAAATAAAGTACCAAATGTTTCTACCTCTAAATTTCATATCCCAAAAGAAGGTAAACTTCTACAAAGGTGAACCTAGATCTTATGAATCTTAGTCCATTTTAAACTTTATTTTCCTCCTCCCTTTTTCTCTTCGCTCCCCCTCTCCTCTGCTGCTGCTTTGTGGTATTGGGGAATTGAACCTGGGAACCACATGCAAGGAGATACTCTACTACTGAGCTACATCCCAGAGCCTGAATCTTATTTCAAAAATTTCATCTTTCTTTCCTAAAGTGAGTTCTTTTTAGAGGATAAGTTCTAATTGTTTGGATCGTTAATATTTATAATATAATATGACCAACAGATATGTTAAAAGAAACATTTTAAACAAATTAAATTCAACAGTTTATTTTGGCAAGCAATGGTTCATGAATCAAGCAGCACTCAGAACCAGAGAGGTTTAGTCAGCTGTGCTATGCAGCATGGCAACAAACTGTCTATAGGGTAAACAAAGAAGCAAAGTAAAGAAATCACCTTAGTGCCTACTTAGGCAGCTCCCTTATTTGAATATGTTGTGGTAAGGCATCTGCCTTATTATTTGCCTACATATTGGCTAAAACTCAGACATTTGTTACCAAATGTCAGGTGGCAGTATGCTTACATAGTAAGTCAGTATTGTCCTGTAGAAACTCAAAGTACAAAAGACAGCCTCAGGGTAGTGAACTTTTGCTTACTTAATTTAACAGATATATTAATGATATATTTTGAGTTCCATTGCTTTGTGCCAAACAAATGTTTCATTCAAAGGAAAAAAAAAATTGCAAGGATACATTAGTTATATTAAGAAATTACTACATATTTTTTCTTCTGTACCTACTATGCTAATGTAATTTTTATTTTTAAATTATATTGAAGTAACTAGATTATATACACTTTTAATTTTAACCCTAGATCATGTTTGTTGCAGAAACAAACAGAAGTATGTACTTATATAATTTTGAAGCAATATTATTTTAATAGGCCTAGTGAAGTTCAGATCTTAAAATTTAACTTCATCTCCAAGGACTTAAAATTGATGCTAGAATGTATTGGCTCCAAATTCACTCTGATATTTCATAAATTTGATATTTACTACACAACAATGAATCAAACATTGATTGGATGCTTGAATGAAGCACTCAAGGTCTGTTCAACTCCATGGATTCAAAGCATGAACTCATAGACTGCTTTACAAGGATGAGATCTAATAGACCTAAATATTTTTCCTGATTTATCATGCTGTCACTAGCTTGGGGACCCCAGGAAGCAAGTTTTCATAGGAAAAAAAAAAGTGATTTTCATGAATAATGGAAAATAAAGACACAGCTGCAATAATTTTTTTTAGATTTTGTCTTCATATCTGAATAATAGTCAAAGGAATGATGATAATCCAAGTGAATATTTTAAAATCTGTGTAATTTTCTCTCCATCAGCACAGATAAGTATGTTAGATATTAGACTAAACATTTATCAAAATAATCATTAAATATTTGATGCATGCAATGATATTGCTTCAAAATTAAGTTGCTTTATTAACATGTTCCAATGTTATTAAGTGCTATCTTTTTTCAAACAAATGTTTTGTTGTTCTTGTTGTTGTTATTGTTGTTACTTGTCTTTATTCTAAATTAGAGTTAAAATTGAAATCACTTGACCAGAGTTATTGGTATCATACACATATTATTATTTTTTTTTAATATTTTTTTTTTTAGTTGTTGATGGACACAACGTCTTTATTTCATTGCTTTGTATATGGTGCTGAGGATCGAACCCAGGGCCTCACGCATGCGAGGCAAGCGCTCTACCGCTGAGCCACAGCCCCAGCCCTCATACACATATTATTAAGGTGTCAAGATAGGCAAAATTTACCAAATTTCAATTTTCTTTATTTGATTTTAAGCACAAAAATTTTGAGTTCAAGCTTTTTTAATTATTCTATCATGAGAGTTGAGTTGCCCTGATACCATAAAATTTCATGGTTAATATATCATTGGAACTCTGAAATAAAAGACATAGGCAGTGATTGAAACATTATGGACCCAGGAAAGTGAGACTATTTAGGCATAAAATACTAATTTTCTATACCAGAGATATTTTACTAAAGGTTCACAGTGATACAGAAGTGAGGTAAGTGATTTCCTCTTTAAGTAAAATGAAAATATTACATTCAAGAGTAGTTAAAAAAGAGAAGCTACAAAAGTTATATAAGTAGGTCAAAGTATGTGGAGTTAAAGATGAAGTCATTAAAGTTTACATTATTTTATGTGAATCAAAACATGAATCATCTGACATAAAAACTACCAAAGCAAGATGTAGCATGCCATTTATTAATGAGATTGATGGTATTTTGCTAATTTTGATATCCTTATATTTGAGTTCATATTACTATATTATATTTTTATATGGAAGAATACATGTATACAATAAAATACTTTATAATTACTATTAAAAATAAAAATTGAATACAGATTTATTGAAGTTATAAAAAGTAATTATTTTCTCATTGTTGAGTACATATAATCTCATGCAATATATGGGTAGAAATCACATTGTTTTGTGATTCAGAAGTGTTTTAGTCAACTATTGCACTGCTGTAACTAAAAGACCCACCAGAATAATTATAGAGGAGGAGAAGTTTATTTGAGGGTTCATGGTTTCCCAAGTCTTAGTCCATAGAAGGCCAGCTGCATTCCTTAGGGCTAGAGTTGAGGCTGAACATCATGGTGGGGGAGTGTGACAGAGGGAAGCAGCTCACAGGATGAGCAGAAATTAGAGGAGAGACAGACTCCACTCTCCAGATATGAAAAATATACCCCATAGCCACATCCCCAGGAACCACTTCCTCCAGCCACAATTCACCTGCCTCCAGTTACCACTCAGTTAATCCCACCGGGGATTAATTCACTGATTAATTAAAGGCTATAACCGAATCATTTCTCCTCCAAACCTTCTTACATTGTTTCACTCATGAGCTTTTCAGGGACACCTCATATCCAAACCATAACAGGAGACTCAAGTTTGATTCCTAATTACCAAAATAATCGAGCCGGTCAATTCTACATGTTGTTTCTATTTTAAACTCATCAAAACTGTTGCAAAATGAGATGGTTTAGTCACACATTCTTTCAATAATTCTAAGATATTCGTTTGTTTCAAATATTAAAATTTCTGAAATCAGATAGATGGCTTTTTCAATCATATTTGTCAAGGTTATATCAAAGGATATACATAAAATAATGTGTCTTGCAAGTTTGATACCTTAGATTTGATGAAATGATATTTAAAAAGATTTCTAAAACCTGAAGTTCTCTGATTCTATCCATTCAAGGAACAAAAGAGAAAAATCTACAGGTAAAGATTAGTATACTGAAGACACTCTGCTTTTTTGTGTAACTCTAATTTAAAAAAAAAAATATATTCTCTTTCATGAATACACTAAACAAGAAGATTAATTCTTAGAGAATTATATAACAAAGAAGTCACATATTTTAGTCTGCTCCAGTGAACATGGCAAACCACATTAGCATGCACAGCACACTTCACTGGATAAACCCATTGATCAGATAATTAGCAGGTATATGCAATTCCTGGTATATTAGCTTTAACATCACCATTCTGTGATGCAGGAGAGCATAATAGATTAAATTTTGCTGAAAGTGTTATAATTTTATGTTCACTAGGCTCTTTTCCTAAGGAAATGATTCAGGTTGTACATATAAAATCTTTGAGGTTTTTCTGAAAAGAAACTGAGCTCCAAAAAAACAAAGATCTCATTCGTATAACCAAGCTTTACAGGAAACCAGAAAAAGCTACATGACAAAGCAGGAGTCCCAGTTCCTACCAGCCACAGGCCTACTGAAAACAGAGTTCAGAAACCATGAGATCCACCTGGATCCAACAGTTTAGGCAGCCCTTTAATCTCACTGCAGGAGGACATTACTCTACATTCTGCTCCATTTATGTAAATCAGCTCCTTTCCCTTTTTATTTCTTTTTCCGTTTCTTTCCCCATATGATCTAAAGGACTTCATATTTCACATTGAAAATTAGTGGGAAAAGTTAGACTAGTGTATTAATCACTGTTTTTCTTGTAGTTTGACTGCCTAGGAGTCAGTTACTTTCCTGGTTAAAAGAGCTTTGATCAGGGTCATCAAGAATATGGCCAACTTTGGCATTTCAAACTAAAACTATGAGCTTAACAAGTGATATGAAAGGGGACCAACCAGTATGAAATGCATTCTCATCACAGTCTAATTTAATTTATACTTTTAAATGTATAAAGTGTTGAGTAATAATATATTAAATTAGTAATGAGTTACTTCTTAAAAACTGCTCAAAAACTGTACAAATACAAGTCTTTTTACACACTCAATAATAGCATTTTTCTGTTCCCATTGTTACTCCAACACTTAGGAAAATTTTATGTCAACATTACTCTTTATGCTGTCATTTTAATTGTGTAGAGGCTAAGCATTTATTGTTTCAATAAATGTATATCTTCTTGTTGAATGTTAAAATCTCCAAACTTTATCTTCTTGGTTACAAATTACAGATCAAAACCCTGACGCACCTTTAAAAGTTAAACTTGTCTTCAAATGCAATACACTTTCCCCTGTATTATATGCCTACTCAAATCTTTCCTTTTTTCAGCTCTTTGTTCTTATGAATGATTCAGTCTTCTTAGCTGTAATTAGACATTTCTTGAGTCTTTTCAGTATACCTTTCAGATTTATCTTTTGTTACACAAACATTATTACCTGTATATGTGCTATGTCTTTCTGTTTCCATGATTTTGCCAATGTCACTTCCACTGCCTGGGAGGCCCTTCTGTGCATTTTCATTTCCTTATCTATAAATTTTAACCATATTTTGATATATCAATTAAATGATTGCTTTCTTTCCAATTGGTCTTGCTTTGCCATAGTCAGGTAATAATTATTTCTTTTCTGTGATTCCAAAGCATTTTATCTGTGAAATGCTTATGACACATATTATTTAGAAAGAAATATAGGTTTGACATCTAGAAATTCTCACCCATGGAAATGTAAATTCTTATTTTCATTTCTAAGTCCTATATAATCATATGAAATGGCATGGAACCAATCTTTACATTTGAATACAAAATTTATCTGAAATTAAGCATATGTACTGAAACATTTTGAGCTGATGATATGTTAGACTATTTAATTTCAAAAAGTACTGAGATAGAGGGAAGTTAATTTTAAAATCTATCAGAAATAACATTATTAATTATCTATGCCTACCAAAATGTGAAAACTTACTGAATTTATTGATTTCCCATTTAGTTCACTATTTATCAGTGCCACATAATGAGTGATGGGAATTCAATCCATGTTTTTGTTTTGTTTGGTAATTGCATGGGGTGAGAACCAATTTATATTAAAATGGCCAGAAAGAAACAGCTTTGGTTCTTCGCAATACAGAGAAAAGAGTAATTATCAATATGTCCATATGGACTCCACATATCACAGGTGCATTCTTAATTTCAAGAGTCCATTCGAATTAATACCATAATATGTAAAAGTAGATTGGACTGTATATATTATTAGGCATTTGTAGTTCTTCAATTTTTAAAAATGTTTATTGGTTCATTTTAGTTGGTGCTTTAATTTTTTAATTCTCCAAAGGAAACTGTTTTAAATCCTTTAGTATTTAATAATGATGTAGAGTTTTAATTTTTTATTATACTTATGTTCTTACTGAAACCTTTGCTTACATAATCAGTCCTACTACTCTGTACAGCATTTATGACCAAAGAGTAAAAACTTTCCTTATATTGTGTTCTTTTTCCCTAGAGGTTTATATTAAAATTTATATTTGATTGGGATTTTTATATATTCTCTAGTTAGTAAAACTGATATTATTTTTTCAGAGAGAAATGAAATGATAAAAATGTACCCTGGGTATTTATATGGCATGATGTAAATCCTGTGCCCATGTCAGAGCAGAGTCAGAAATCTGATCAAAGAGTGCATTTATTAAAAGATGATGTTTTAAAATGGAAATTTTGTTATAACAAGTCAGGACACTGCTGAAATTGCCCTTGCTTGTTTGTAGAATAAGCACAATTAGAGTTTGTTCAAATTAAAAACCCACTCCTGACAACAAATAAATGGAGGCATTGAATCTCACTTAGATTACATTTCGTAATGATCTAGGAAGCATGTAAATGTGAAATTTACTCAATGGGGCTCTCCGACAATTCTACGATTCAACTGTGAAATTAGAGTGGCTCGTGTGGAATTTCACACATCCTGAACTAGCAGTCTTTTTCTTTGGATATAGAAGTTAGAAAAATAATGCACAAAGTTGTATTTCACTTTGTTTCTATGAGCCATATTGGCCTTAGCAATAACTAAATGTTCAATAAATGTGTTTAATACTCAATCAATTATTTTATCCTAATAAGTGAGAACTGATTCCAACAGTAACAAACACCTGCACCCATAAGGAATTACAATGTGAAAGTTTACAAAAGCCACATATGAGGGCTGCTACATTTTCTTGGGATTTGACACATCCAGGCAGGAATTGAAGCTTAACAAACATAAATGATCTGTTTCTTATTCCCTATAAAAACTGCGAACCGTCTGCCAATGCCAAGCTAATGATTGGATGACTTGAACTATTAAATTGGAAAATAATTTTTTTTGGTTCAGAGAACTTCAGTTGGGAATGAACATTAGAGTTTCCACATGATTGTACTTTACACATTAGAAACGCATGCATATTTTTCTATCTATTAAATTTGTGAATTTACCATTCCAGGAGAGAACAGAGGTTGCCTTCTATAAAACTCTGTATCATGAAAGTCTTATCTTTATGTCCACATCCAATTTAAAAATATAAAATGCATAAAAACAGATCTGAGAGTAAAGTGAATGCTATTATTATGGAAGTCATAGGAAAAAAAATCACTACCTTTGCTTCCATAAGTTCTGTATTGAATTTCACATGTGAAGCTGAAAAATATTTTGAATAACATAAGAAAACATGTGAATCTTTTCTGCATATTTAGTATGTTAATATTCAGAATTAATATTCAAGACATGGTATGAGTTACTGCCCAAGCATATTTGATAGCTCAAGGTGTGCATGAGAGAGAGAAAAAGAGAGATGATCAATGTCCATTGGACACATTTTGGGTAACACTGTCTGATAACATCCCACTGCATCAGGTAGCTTTCTGAGCCATGCTAAGAATTTAAGGTCAAAGAGGCGTCGTCTTTCTCACTTTTGGTTTTTTACAGCAAAAATTCTCAGACTCTTTCCTTTTTAGCTTTATAGGTAGAGCAACACATGAGAAGAAGCTGTCTTCCATTCTGCCATTATCTTTATAATCTCAGTCTTAGGGGAACAAATAAATCCAAAAAAATGGAAAAATACTTTAAATTCCTGAGTGTCCTCAATTCATTCATCTATAAAATAGGGTGATTCTATTCAATCTTATGTGCCTGAAGGAAGATGTTGGATACTATCATTCTTTGAAAGGTCGTTTCCTGGTTTGCAAAAATATCCCACATTTATTTTGTTACAGGAATGACATGATGAAGCACCATCGTCACTCTGAACTCTATGCTGCCAGTAATAGCTAGATACCACATGAATGGGGACACGATTCTGGAACAGTGAAAAGCTTTTTCTTTGCCTAAATATTTTCTTTCTTCTCCTTTTCCTCTTCCCTTCTCCCTCTCCACAAAATTTCTGCTTGTTTTCACTGCCAAAAAATTCTTCACTTTGTGAATAGGGCTGGAGAATAAAGAAAACTTAGGAACCCATTTTTATTGTAACAAAATTTATAATAGTTTAAATCCAGAAAAGCCTTCATTAATTGTAAAATTAAAAATGTATTTTTATTCAATCTGTCTTAGAACATTTTGTGCTGCTTGATAGAATACCACAGACTGAGTAATTTATAATGAATCGAAATTTATTGGCTCATGGTTCTGGAACTGGCAAGTCCAAGATTGAGAAGCAATCAAGCATCTGGGAAAGGCCTCCTTGCTGTCATCCCCTGGTGAGATGGCAGTGGGGGTTTGGGGGAAGCTGAACTGGTGTAGCAATAAGGAATTCCATTTTCACAATAAAGACATTCATCCACTTATGAGGGCAGAGCCCTTGTGGCCTAATCCCCTCTTAAGGGTCCTGTTCCTTATCATTATTGTATTGGGGATTAAGTTTCCAACACTTGAACTTTGGTGGGTACATTCAAACCACGGCAAAGTTTTCTACATTTAATCAAACCTTCTTCAGATTCCAGTTCTTAGTTAGAAGCTGTCAACTGCTTTAGAAAAACTTTGGGTGTTCCTCTAATTCTTCTTCCAATAGTCATTGTTTTAAAGTGACTGAACTATTCCTTCTTGCTTTTACTGGGAACTATTCCTCTTTAATATTTAACCATTGTACAATAAACTATCAGATTTTCTAAGCATGTGTTGAAGCATAAGCCAGAATCTTTGGGAGAAGCTGGTTTTTGTTCACCAAAACAAATCTGTTCTTATTAATATGGATTCACACTTGGCTGTTGAATAAAAGTTGAGATGTTTTACATTTCAAGTAGGATTGTGTGATCTGTGCAGAGCCTTTTACTAAAGTGCTTCTAATTCTCTTTAGAGTCTGAAAAAGCTCTGTAAAAGCCTTGCTTAGCATTGCTTTCACTTGTCACCCCTGCTAAGAGCACTAAGTTTTCAGTTAAGTTAGGTCATCATTAGAGAAGTGTTAACGTTAACCCCAAAGCAGTGCTTCTATAAAGAAGAGGTGAGGAGGAAAACTGCTTATGGATCTGTAACTTTTGACAATCTTTACTTTTAAAGGTACAGAAAAAGGGCAGTTCTCATTTTCTATGAAACTACTTCCAGATCTCCATAATTCAGTGGAATGTGTTTCCTAAGTGTTCTCATAACATCCTCTGTGTATTTCATTGTGTACGCATCATCAATGGACATGTGTACATCTATGCATATTTATGCATATTACATATCAGCTGCTCTTTGAAGGGAATTTCTGTTCCCACCACTTTATGAATTTTAAAGACCACCTTTTCAAGCACTGTATGCAAAAGCCTGTTTCTCCATCCACTGGCAATGAACCCAAATTTTCTACCAAGGAGGAGAGTGATGAGAGCCCTTCCAAGACTTTCGTTCCTACTTGGGCACTAACCAGTCATCTCGGTATGCTACCTCCATGCCATTCAATGATGCAGGCAAACAATCATTCCAAAACATTGCTATTTCTAAGAGATAGTAAGGTTACTTAACCCTGGTCTCTGGTTATATATCTAGAATTGTATAATTACCAAGTGTTTGTGTTGCTTAGATCAATGCTGTGCTCTTCATCCTTAGGGTCCACTTACCAATATGATTCCACTTTAGCTGTTTATTATGCATACATGGTGTTGGTAGGTTACTCATCCTTGGGACAACTATTTATGTTCTTGCATGAGCGTTCATACTTCATGGAAATGCATCACATAACGAGACACTTCTATAAATATTTAACAGTATTTGTCTAAGTGCTTTAATGAAAGGAAAATCAGGTTTTGTTTTTTTTTTTAAAGAAAGAATCAGCAATTGATTCTTTAGCTCCCTGTTGACACTTTCTCAGTGTCACAGGCTCATGGACTAGTGCAATGATGGGTCAGGAAAGAAGTGGTAGGAGACCTTTATCTCTTAGATGATGAACTTATCTTCCACTATTTTCTCATAAGTGCTTTTCTCTCAGATGATGTGTTGGCCACTCTAGCATTTTGCCAGTGATTTGGCCAATGAATGTTTGGAACTTTCAGTCGTTCCCCAAAACCCGCCAAGAAGAACCTCACCCGCATGTCCTCATCATCAGGGAAATTGCCATGCTCTTTCCTATAAATGTTTCCTCCCCATTAGAACAGCAGAAAGAAAAATAGCCACCATGGAGCTGTTATCTTCTTGAGTTATTGGGTATTAGTCTTCATTACTGTACTTTATCCCTCTTAAAACATCTGTAGAGCTCTGGGTGAATAAGGTAGGAGCATGCCATTTTCATTAGAAAGCATGAATTAGGGGAAGACATTTAAGAGACAAATTCTCATTTTCTTAGATTGCCACCATCCTGAAAATTTTTTTCTAGAATTTTTAACACTTATGGGGTATTTCCAGATTTCTTCAAAATCATTAAGGGACTATGCTATATCCCTAATCAGTAGTATTCTCTCTAGGCACATCTGCACAAATATCTTATACATTCCCATACCTCAACTTCATCTTATATTTTATATTTTGCTTGTCTAAGATTAAAAATACAGTATAGAAATAGATAAAAAAACAGCATAGAACATAATCCATGCAGTTATGTTTAATTACATATATTTAGAAAATTCCTAAAACCTTGCAATCTCACGTTTATTATTTGCAAGTTAAAATTAACATCAGAATTTTTAAAAATAAATGTGAAAAACCTGTACAAGGACCTAAATTTGTGTTTAATAAATTTAGATCTCATTTTCCTCCTCCCTTTTTATATTTACTTTACACACTTCTCCAAACGTAGTTCAGGTCCAACCATCACTGATTATTTCATTTCTTTCTAAGTCTACCTTAATATCTGCCATAATTGACTGCTTATGTGCTTTACCTTAAATTCTGAACTCATCAGCATTATTTTTTATAATCAATTTAGTGTTTTCTACTCTGTGTAATAAAATGTTGCCAAGATTACAATTAACTACATATTAAACTTCAAGATTCAGCACTTTTCTATGTTAATTGCCCTTACTAAGTATTTCTAAACATAACTGTTGCACACAGAGCATTCCAAGCATAACCTGTTCACCAATGACTGGAGGCCATCATTAAATAACCAGCTACGGTAATGTGCTATCTGCAGAGTAGGGCATAATGCTGAATAGACACTGTCTTTAATGAGTGTCCTGGAATTTGCCTTCAAAGACAAGTTCTCATTATCAGTAAGATTCTCGGTCATCTTTTTTTCTCTGGGAAAAGTAGAGCGAACACTTTATAAGAGCGAGTTTTTAGTGATGGAACAATGAAATCTTCCTAAACATTTAGCAAGTCAGAAGTGTTCGATCCTTGCAATCATATTTAAATATTCAGTCAGACAAGAAATAAAGATGGATGTTTTCTCCAACTCTTTTTCTTTCTAGAGGAATGCTTACCTCATTTTCTGTACATTACTTTAGGATAGTTTTGCTATATACTTAACTCTAGGCAAACTCTGCAAACCATTATTTATGCCTTATTATCAGAATCTGCTTTGGTTTCCTAAATCCAAATCATTTTAAAAAATAGAAAAAAACACAAATAACTAACATGTGTAGAAGTGATATGATTGTTATTTT
>JAQQSJ010001762.1:0-13611 GCA_028644305.1 Xerus rutilus | reverse complement strand
GGGATAGATCCTCCCAATAAAAACTAAATAAAGAAGCTATAGATGTAAAAAATACAATTAATAATTTAGACTTAACAGACATATATAGAATATTTCATCCATCAATAATGGAATACTTTCTTCTCAGCAGCAGAATCCTTCTCTAATATAGACCATGGATCCTTCTCTAATATAGACCATGTTATGTAAGCTATCACACGTTAGCATACAATTGTAATATAACCTTAATATATTTTTAGCATCTGTAGGATTATTTTGACAGCTCCCTCTCCATTGATATTAATTTTTGTGTTCTTGCTTTTTTCTTGATTAGACTTGTTAATTTTTTATCAAATTTAAGGTATACTATTTCTTCTCTATTGCATATATTTCTGCTCTTATTTTTTCCTTCCTACTACATAAATTTGAAAATAATTTGATTGTTATACTAGCTTCTTTCTGATACAAGTACCTTAAGTTATAAATGTTCATCTGAGTACTGTTTCATCACAGAGATCCTGTTATTTTAAGCTTTTATTATCACTTAGTTCAAAGCACTTTTTATTTACTTTTCTGGGGCTTTCTTCCTTGACCTCTGAGATTTTTATAAGTATGCCATTTAATTTTGAAATAACTGACATAGGGGTGGGGTTCTATGTATCTTAAGGTAATTGATTTCTAATGTAATAAACCATGCAGAAACAGTCTGCATGATTTCAAATTTTTTAAAAATAGAAATGCTTTTTATATTGATTGTATTGGTTAAATACATATCAAAATTGGTCAAATTGCATACTTCAAATATGTGCATTTTATTGTACTTCAATTTTGCCTCAATAAAGCAATGGGAAAAAAAGTTCAGCTCATATAATGAAGTAATTATAATACAATCAAATGTGCTATACTAAATGTATGAAGTGCTACATTATTTCCTAAACATTACCTAAATTTTTAATATAATTTTCTCGATCTCAGATGCCCTTTTTACACTTTGTAAAGCCAAGAGACCAAAAGATGGTAAATAAAACTGCTGGGAAAGGCTTTTTTGGGAAATATGCTTCCCTGTGAATTCCCCCTCCAACAGAGCGGGTCTTGTTCCGTGGTACAGAAAATTTAAAGAGCCCAGACAGGAAGAGGAAGGCTTAAGGCAGGAAAAGGAAGTATCTGGAGTCCTGTGTTCCCCTGGAGTTGGTCAGGGGATCCTGCTGAGGTCAGAGTTCTTCGGGGATGAGTCAGGAAAAGTCCGCTGATTGGTAGGAGGCGCCATTACTGCTTATGTGTCAGCGTCGGGTTGGCTGTTCCTTTGCACATGTGGGCTGCTTGATGCTCCGTGCCCCCCCCCCACCCTGCAGCGGCAGTGTTCCCCATTGGCCATATTATATGTTCTGCATCCTCCTTGCAAGAAGTACAAGACCTCCAGCCAACCTAACACACTTCACATCAAATTTGTTAAGTATCAAACTTTTTTTTTAAAGTCGAAATAAAGGAACGCAAATTTAAAACAACAAAGAATCATACTGCCTAACAGATGTAAAAACCCATATCCCAGTTCATGAATAGGCACTCTTATATTAGTTAATAAATGTATAAACTGATACATCTTTTATGAAATACAAATTAGCACATTTACCAAACCAACAAGTTCATTTCATGACATTTACCTAATACTAACGCTTCCACATTAGTGAATTATGAACGTTCATTGTGTTGCATTATTCACAACTTTTGAAAAATAAATGACCAACAAAGAGGAATGATAAAACAAATGATGATGTCCATTAACAGGAATCCTATGCAGACATTTTAAAATAATGTGGTAGATTTATATTAACTGTCATGGGAAGATGACCACTATATATGAAGAAAACTAAGAAAGGAACCTAATCAGAGCAGTGGCCACAAAATAACATTCCTGTATTTCATCATATCTAAGACGCTGTAGAGAAGCACCACGGCTTTTGTGCCTTTATAATAGAGTCCTGACACTCCATGTCATTAAGAGATGCTTCTCCCATGAGAACATCCCACCTCTGTACCCATCAACAGTTGCTTAGCATAGCATGTTTGGCAACATAAAATGGCAATTCTTATACAATGTAAAATTGGTCTCTTTCTGGTTCCCATTTTTCTTTGACACTATATCCTGTGACACTATACCCTGTCCGAGAATGATTGTCTAGACATTAGTAACCATTCTTTAACTTGTACTCAATGAGGGTCATTTTGACCCACTGCTTATGATCTCGTGATTTTCATTTATGGTCTTGAATCATAGCAACAGCCACTTATGATTAATGTACTGACATGCTTTACTTATGGTATAAAAGGTGTACTCAAACCCAGGGAAAGGGTGGAAGGGTGTAGACTTGCAGCCTGCCCCTTGGGTCACCAGCTGGTGAATAAGTATGGTTCCATCTCCTGCTTTAAGACTGACTCAGTGATTTATTGCAATCTCGCCATAACAGTGAGAATTTGAAATGTTTTAACTTGGCAATGTTTTCACTTGGGGAAGAATGGAGGGTCTGGGTGTCAGCATTCAGTGCTTATCTCTTTCCCTTCAGGGTCCCCTTGTACTGTTACTGGGAAAGGATTTATTTGGGGAAGGTACAATGCTTTGGCTTCCTCCCAGAGATTGCCATTTTAAGCTTGATGGATATCTCCTTCCCAGGGGCTGTCTTCATCACAAGAAGACAATCTTGTGGGAAGGGATGTGCTGGGGAAGGATCAATGTTATCAATGTTTGGCCTTCTTCCTCACTCCCTCTTCCCAGGCCACCCTATTTTGGGGTTTATCATTTTCTATATCTTATACACTTCACCTCTAAAATTTCTTGCATTGTCTCACACAAGCTTTTGGAGAACACCTCATAGGTAAACCATAACATTCCACCCGCGACTTCCTAAAACTCATACCCATCTCACAATGCAAAATTCATTTAACCTGATTCCCAGGAGTACCCATAGTCTTAACAGTTCTAGCATTGCCCAAAATTCCAACTCCAAAATCTCCTTTGAAACTCAAGGCAAACTCTCAAAATGAGCTCCTGTAAATATCAAAAGCAAGTTACATACATCCAATATATAAAGGCACAGAGTAAACATTTCTATGCCCATTAAATGAGCATAGAAAGAAGGGATGAGAACAAAGCAAGACCAAAATCCAACTAGGCAAACAAGTCCTAGAGTTCCATTTCCAGCATCTGGAGCACATGGTATCCTAAGGGTTTTGTAGCTCTGCCCCTATGGGTATTGCTATTTGCAGCCCACATGGCCTCTCTCGGCTGGTCTCTGATGGATTCCTGCTGCCCTCCTCCACAAGTGTTCCACAGTATTGGCATTTCTTAATCTCAGAGGTCTTCACTGCAGCTCCAGCTTCCTCCTCACATCTCCACACACTGCCCTCAGGGATAGCCCAAAGGAACTCCAGAAACTGTTGCACTTTGCCTGACCTTCCTTTGAAATCTTGGTATAAGCCTCCATGACCACCTAATTCCAGCATCTTGCATTCCTGTAGAATTAGCACCACATGGTTGACACCAAGGTCTGCCACCATCTCAAGCAGGGACCAAGGCTGCAGCAGCCTCTGAGTACCTGAGTGGCTGAGCATGGTGAAACAACTTCCTACCACCCACTCCCTGCAGGCAGAGCATCCCAATGGTCTCTTCTCAAAGGAATTTTTACTTTTATACCCTTGAAACTGAGATGAGTGTGGTCTTTCCAATTCCTGGGAAGCCTTCAAGCCATCCTTCCTATTGTCTTTGGTTAAAGTATTTAGTGTTTCTTTAGTAGCTGTATTGTTTTTAACAACCATACCTTCCTTAGCCCCAGTTTCGCTCAGTTTTCTGGAAAACTGTAAGTTTTTCAAATCTTTCTGCTTTGCTTTCTGCTCCTATCATAAAAAAACTTGGCTAAAAGCAACCAGCAATATCCATGCCACCACTTGAATACTATACTGTCTAGAAATTTCTTCTGCTAGATTAAGAAGTCCATCACCTTTAAATTTAGTCTTACAGAAAGTCTCAAGACATGGGCAAAATGTAAGCAACTTCTTAGCCAGAACAACACAAATGGCCTCTAATCTGATTCCCAGTGGAGTCCTCCTTCTCTGAACCCAGTGTTTACTGTGCACAGTCCTATCAACATTCTGGTCTTCTGAGTTCCCACCAGAATTGGCCATTAAGGTCCACTCACAGCATTCTGAAGTCTTTCCAGCTTGCATTGCTAAACTTTCCAAAACTCCTCCCACAAATTCCATAAAGCTCCAAAAGTTTATGAACCACATGGTCAGGTTAGTCTCAGCAAGAACCCTACTTCTCAGTATCAATTTCTCTTTTAGTCATAGCTTTTTTTGCTGCTACGACCAAAAGACCTGACAAGAACAATTAGAGGAGGAAAAGTTTATTTTAGGGCTTACTGTGTTAGAGGTCTCAGTCCATAGGTGGCCGACTCCATTCTTCAGGGTCCAAGGTAAGGTAGGATGTAATGGTGGAGTGTGGCAGAGGAAAGCAGATCAGGACATGGCACCAGGAAGCCTAGAGAGAGCTCCCCTCAAAAAGGACAAAATATGTATCTCAAAGGCACACCCTCAATGATCCACCTCCTCCAGCCACATCCTACCTGCCCAGTTATCACCTAGTTTATCCCTATCAGGAAATTAATGTACTAATTAGGTTAAGAGTCTCATAACCCAATCATTTCATCTCTAAACTTTCTTACACTGTCTCACATATGAGCTCTTAGGGGACACCTCATAATTAAACCATAACAGGTCTCATTTCTTCTGTGTCTAATGCTTACCACTCCATACTCCTAGCTGCTTTTAGCCATTGTTCAAGATAATTTTATAACCCGACAAGCTCCTGATCACTCTTGCATGACGAGACCTCAAAATTAACACCAGAAACTGAATTCAAGATTCCACATGTTCTGAGAGACAAGCATTGTACTAAAAACATAATACAGATATATGTGTATCACATATATCTTGGTGTAGTCCAAAAGTCCTTTTGCAACTCTATCATACTGGTTACTCATACTGATTGTACCTTAGCTATGAAAATACCTAGTAATTTTTATACATGATTATCTTCTTTCTGAAGAGTTACCTCAGAAATTTAGCCTTTTGATCAAAAGACCTTATTAAAGAGGTCCACTGTCACCATTCCTATTTGATATAGTACTTAAAAATCTAGCCAGAGCAATTAGGCAAGAAAAGGAAGTAAAAGTGATACAAAAAAGAAAAGAAGACAAATTATCTCTATTTGCTGATGACATGATCCTATAAGATCCCCAAAACTCTACTAGATGTTTAAGCGATTAAAAACAAACAAACAAAAAATCCAGCAAAGTAGCAAGATACAGCATCAACATACAAAATCAACAGCTTTCCTATATTCTAATAATGAATCTGCTAAGAAAGAAGTCAGGCAAACAATTCCATTCACAATAGCCACCCCCCAATACAGACACAAATACAGGGGAGTAAATCTAACTGAAGAGGCAAAAGACCTCTATAAATGAAAATTATAGAACAATGAAGAAAGAAATTGAAGTAGACCTTTGACAATGAAAATACCAACCCAGGCATGGTGGCACACGCCTGTAATCCCAGCACTTTGGGAGGCTGAGACAGGAGAATCGCGAGTTCAAAGACAGCCTCAGCAATGGCAAGACTGTCTCTAAAAAAAACACAAAATAGGGGGGGATGTGGCTCAGTGGTCAAGTACCCCTGAGTTTAATCTCCAGTACCAAAAAAAGACAAAATGAAAAGACCTACCATGATCTTAGAATTGCCAAAGTGGCTGAATTACCAAAAGTGATCTACAGATTCAATACAATCCCTACAAAATACCAAAGACATTCTTCATAGAACTAGAAAAAAGTGGAAAAATATAGAAAAAATAAAAGACCCAAAATAGCCAAAGCAATTTTGAGCAATAAAAGCAATGTTTGGAAGCATCACAACATCCAATCTCAAATTACACTACGTAACGATGGTAATAAAAACAGCATTCTTTGGCATAAAAACAGAATTGAAGATAAATGGAATAGAAGACACAGAGACAAATACACATAAATACAGTCATTTGATATCAACAAAGGTGCCAAAAACATACATTAGAAAAAAAAGATAGCCTTTTCAACAAATGATGCTGGATATCCATATTAGAAGGATAAAACTAGAGTCCTATCTCTCACTCTGCACAAAATGCAATTCAAAGTGAGTCTAGAAATTAGACAGAAACACTGCAATTGCTAGAAGAAAACGTTAAGTGTCAACACTCCAACATACTGGCACAGGCATTGACTTAGTAAGACTCCAAAACTTCAGGAAATAAAATAAAAATCAGTTAAGTGGGATGGCATCAAATTAAAAACCTTCTGCACAGCAAAGGAAACAATTAAGAGCATGAAGAAACAATTACAGAATAGGAGAAAAGTTGTGCCAGTGACTCTTCCAAGAAAGGATTAATATCCAGAAGATATAAAGAATTCAAAAAATGTAACAAAAGAAAAACAACTCAGTCAGTAGGCAAATAATTTAAACAGACATTTCTCAAACGAGGCCATACAAATGGCCAAAAAATACATGAAAAAATGCTCAACATCCTTAGCAATCACGGAAATGCAAATCAAAACCACACTGAGATTTCATCTCACTCCAGTTAGAATGGCAAGCATCAAGAAAACAAATAATAATAAATGCTAGATAGGATGAGAGGTAAGGTATACTTATATATTGTTGGTAGAACTGAAAATTAGTACAACTATTTTGTAAATAGTACGGAAATTTCTCAAAAGGCTAGGAATGGAACCACCATACAACACAGTTATCCCACTCCCTTGATATTTATCCAAAAAAAACTAAAATCAGCATACTATAGGAATGCATGGATATCAATGTTTAGAGCAGCACAATTCACAATAGCTAAGTTACAGAACCAGCCTAGGTATCCATCAACAAATGAATAAAGGAAATATGGTATATATACGCAGTGGAGTTTTACTTAGCTGAAGAAGAATGAAATTGTATCATCTGCTTGTAAATGGACAGAACTAGAGAACATTGTGCTAAGTGAAATAACCAGATTCAAAAAGTTAAGGGACTAGCATTTTCTCTGAGGTGGAAGCTAGAGATAAAAAAAAGAAAAAAAAAGTAGAGGGGGGAGGGCCTCACAAAGGAGACCAATGGAGTAGAGAAAGGGCATCAAGAGGGAGGGAAGAAAAAAGGGAATGGGGAAGTACTAGGGAATGAAATCTACCAATTATGCTAAATCTGTGTACAAATATACCACTATGAATCCCACTTTTGTATATAATTATAATGTACTAATTTAAAATAATAACAGCAGAAGGGAGACCATTAGAGTAGAGCAAGGGGATTAGGTGAAGGGAGAAGGGAAAAGAGAAAGGGAGGAATTAGGAAGTAAGATTGGTCAAATTACATTATGCACATGTATGACCACAGCATAATGAATCTCATTATGTATAATGTACCAATAAATAAATTATCTTGTTAGATTCAGTTTTTATAACTTCTTTAGACAGATACTTATTCTGTAACCCATTCACTGAGAAGTCCTCTGTATTTTACATTCTTTACAAATTTCAATGATACTCAAGTCACTGCACAAGAGTTGAACAAGATTGTGCCAAGGAAAAATAGCTGAGCTATATCACTAGAAGTCTTTCAAATACATCTGTAAGCATTAGTATCTTATAGCCATTCAATTGGTTATTAATTCTCACTCATGTTTCCTCATGTTTTTCCATGAAGATATTAAGAGAAACTTATAAAATATATCACTAGAACCTAAAGAAATGAAATATATAGCTTTTTCTGGTCTTTGAGCCTAGGAAACACTATTAGAATGATATTGCTATGCCACTTTGGGCTATAATGAAGATGATAGAATGGGAAAATGGAATAAACCTGTTCTCCAGCAACCTTCTGGATCTTTCATTCCTGGGTTGTCTATTGCCAGAATTCTTTTAACTGGGAGAGAAATAAATTATTTTATATAAACACCAAATAGTATTACTCCAATAGAACTTAAATGCAAGAATCCAAGCCTAGAAAGAATAAAGCAAACCAAACTATATGGTCTTTTTTTCTTTTCCAAACAAGTTTAATTCTGTTCTAGCCCCAAATTAGGGGAAAAATTTAAATCTTAAAAAATGCTCAAAAATCAAGCCATTAAAAAGTTAAGCACCCCTTCCCTTAGCAATAAATACTGAACTGATATATACATATTAGACTCAGGACGGAGACAAAAACAGGAACCTTGGGGACTGTGTCCCATGGCAAGGTCCCAACACTTCTACCAATTCTAAGCTCTTTGCTTAAAACAGCAGTCAAAAAGGCAGGAGAGATGGTCCTGAAAAGAGCTGGAACATGATGGGAGGAAAAACAGGGAACTCAAAATATCTTATGGGGCAGGAGAAGGAAAAGTCTTCATTTAAAATACTCCCTCCCCAAATCCCTCAAGTCATTGGATGTTGCTGGTCCAGTGGCCGGAGTCCCTTGAGCATATCTCCTCGCCTCCGCTCCCTCTATAACATGCAAGTCAGGTGAGATCATTCACATTGTGGTCGTGAGGCCACTGTAGCAGCAGCCTGGCTGCTGGAGCCCTGAGGCTTTCCATTCACCACCAGCAGGAGGGGAGTCTCCACGCGAATACTGGAAAAGGAATAGTCCTAGAAGACAGACAGAGGTTCATTACAGATCCTAAGGTGGAAAAAACTCCACCACACGGCTATACCGCCCACAATTTTCTCTCCCACTTGTCCTATGTATACATCCCTCATCCAAATCTTTCACTAGAAAAGACAGCTAACAAAGTAGATATGATTTTCCCATAGTTCCAATCCTCAGAAGGAAAAGCTGGGCAGGCAGTGTACCAGTAGTGTAACTACAAAAACGTCAAATTTGGGCTGGGGCTGTAGCTCAGTGGTGGAGCACTTGCCTTGCATGTGTGAGTCACAGGGTTCGATCCTCAGCACCACATAAAAATAAATAAATAAAATAAAGATATTGCATCCATCTACAGCTAAAAACAATATTTTTTTTAAAAAAAGGAACATCAAATTCCTTGCACTGCCTAACAAAAGAATGCCACCAGCTCAGAATCAGTCTTTCACCAGCATCTTCTGACAGGTAACTAGAAACATACAGTAGCCAACTCAAGCCACTGCAAACTCTTAACTGTTAGCCCAGGTGTTGGTAAGGCCCTTAAACTCATCTGCAAAGTAAAAATTGAAGTGACTCCTCCCTTTCCTATCAAGAGAAAGGAACAGACCAAGTAACAGAATGTCAACTTTGTCCAAATAACAGAAAAGATACCAGCTCACTTTCCCTGTTCAAATGTATTTTAAGTTATAAAACATGTTGCTAAAAGATCTTCATCCAAAAAAACATTATTCCACTGGCAGTGTGAAGTCAGTGCCTTTAAGTAAAAATAAAATAAAGAGTTCTCATAAATCAATTTTTTAAAAAGTCCTAATAGGAATATGTGCAAGCAACAACAATAAAAAAGGCAATTTATAGAAGAAACATAAAGACTCAATAAACATAAATAAAATATTCTAACTCACAGATAATCAAAAAACCAAATTAAAACAGTACTCAGTGTTGAGATGAAACTACAGGAAACATCTATATCCACTGCTGGTAGTTAACAACTAACTAGTACAACCTTCCAAAGAATACTTTGGCGATATGTATCAAAAACTTTTGAATTCTACATACCCTTCATAACCAAGAATCTACATTAAAATTTCATATAAGGAAATAATCATAGATATGGACAAAGATACTCAAATGTTCACTATTTTTACATTTGGAAAAATTGGAAATAATCTAGATCTGGAGTCATCAAACTCTGTTAAAGGGCTAGACAGTAAAAATGTTAGTCTTGGTGGGTTATGGAGTCTGCTTCAGAACAATTCACCTCTGGCACTGGGATGTAAACAAGTGAGTGTGGCTGTTCCAATAAACTTTTAGGACACTAATCCTTGAATTTCCTGTAATTTTCATTTATCACAAAATATACTTTTTTTCTTTTTAACAATTAATAATATAGAAACCATTCTTAGCTCACAAGCCATACAACAGGTGGTAATCCAGATTTGGTCAACATACCATAGTTTGCTACCTAAATGGTGAAAACATGGTTAAATGCCTACTCTTGTAAGATTTTTGTAAAAAATCAGATCAGGCAATGTAAGCAATAAAACCCTTACCAGTGTCTAGCAATCAGTTAATTGTTCACTAAATGTTAACTACCATCATCATCACTACTCCTATGAATCAATTCAAAACAATGTAGTGGAATATGTAACACAAAAAATTTCCACAAACATTGGCATATAATATCCCACACCTCATTTAAAAGTAAAATGTGTGCATATATTTCTGAAAAGGAAAAGGACTGGAGCTATGTACACCAAACTACTAACAGCAGTAAATCTCCATGATAATATTTCAGTGCATTTTTAGTTTCTTTTTGTTTACTTCTCTATAAAAAAGGGAAGAGAACATACACATGCAAATATTTATCATACTCACACTTATACATGCTTTCATCACTTTTATACATATTTTTAAAAAAGAGATAAGCTCAGTTCCATGTTCAGAGTCTATGAGTTGCAACAGAAACCTAGTCACTACTCACCTTTCCTTTGTGCTGGATTTGGTGAAGTCGAAGGTTAGGCTCAGGGATGGCTACAGAGTCCCCAATGAGCACTCCCCAACTCTGCACCATATTATATACCATCACTGCATAGCAAGGTCCATCTGAATCTACCAGGCCAAATGTACTGCCAGGTTACGATGGGTTGGGAGAGGAGGGGGAAAAAAAGGTATATAGGCAGGAAAGAGCAGAAACCATAGTTTTAAAATACAAGCAAAACAAATGCTTTCTCACTAACTTGCTCACTATCCATCATCTATTATGTACTTCAGAGTCTTCATTTGTCTTAGATATTATATAGCTACAAAATGCACGCAAGACTCAACAACCTATCACTTTGCTAAGAACTTAGGACACAGGTACTCTGAGGTCATCCAACAAATATCAATGATGAACTAGACCAAAATGATGCAACTGAAATATTCATTATTCCTAGCCTATCAATTTAATTATCACACTTTTAACCAAAGCCCTTAATCACCACTGTCAATCTACTTTAATTCCACAAAGTTTCACTGAATGTTATACCTTTGTCAAGCACCATATTTGGCAGTAAGATACCAATCCAGCTATTAATGACCTATAAGCTACCTACGAGTCAGACAGTAAAACCATTACTTGGGCTGGGGTGTAGCTGAGTGGTAGACTGTTTGCTTAATATGTACAAAGCCCTGTGTTCCATCTCCAGCACTGCAAAAAAAAAAAAAAAAAAAAAACACCCACACACTTAAAAGTACAGTTTGATGAATACTCAACTCAGCTTTTCCCCTTGTGTTAAATTCAGTGAAACCACAGGTTGGGCTGTGGGCCTAGAAATGTCTACATCAAAATTGGAAAGCAAGAAAGATTTCCTTTAGGAAGTAACCTTCAAAATGATTAATCTCACAGGATAAAAAATTAGCTGGGTTAAAACAGTAAAATAGCAGGATGTGGTGTAATTCCAGCCATTTGGGAGGCTGAGGCAGGAGGATCACATATTCAAGACCAGCCTCAGCAACTTAGCAAAGTCCTAAGCAACTTAGTCAGACTCTGTCTCAAAATAAAAATAAAAAAGACTGGGCATGTGGCTCAGTGGTAAAGTACCTCTGGGTTCAATCTCCAATACAAAAAGAAAACAGGAAAATTAATCTTCACTAGAAATAAAACCTTCTGGGGGATGGGAGCAAGACTGACTTGGAAGGAGAAGTCATGATCTCCATCTTGACAGGGCTTTGGATTATAAAAATGCATGCATTTGTCAAAATTCAGCAAATGTACATTTACATTTGTATATTTCATTATAGGTCAATTTTACATAAATGGAAAATATGTAAACAAATGGAAAATGGAAAAAATGTAAACAAATACTGAACTCAGTTAAAGATTGTATGGTGAAGTATTTAGAGGAAAGTATACTCATTCCTATAATTTACTCTGAAATGCACCAAAAGTAAAATGGATCAATGGATAAATAGTAGGATAAATAGACAGATGTCATAAACTAATAGCAAAACATTAATGGTACTACATAAGTAGTTGGGCACACAGATGTTTACTGTAAATTTCATTCAACTCTGCTGTATGTTTGAAAATTTTTAAATTATGAAATGTTAGGGGGAAAGTTAGCTATATCAAGAAGAAGCTGTAGGATTATTCAGCAGAATAATTGTGTGTAAGGCACAGAGGCATGAAAATAGCTGTTCTGAAACTTACAAAATAGTGCTACAGTTAGAATGAAAGGTACATGTGGGAAAGTGACAAAGATAATGAAAAAAGAAAGCAAATCCTGAACTAAGCTAGGGAGTTCAAACTTTATTCTGAAAGCTATACAATACCAGTAAAATAATTTTAATAGAAAGTGGCAATGGTCAGATTTTCACCGGGATTCTCAGCAGCTCTATGGAACACTGGAGGAAAAACAGTCATGAAAATGTGTTTGGAGAACAGGTTGAATTTAGGTAGTATAAAGACAGAACTAGGAACAAAACTAGCAAATCCATAAGACCTGGTGACTACTTCAAAACAGGAGAATGGTAAAGTCTAGAATGACTTTTAGAAGTCTTAATTTTATGACCGAGTAAAGAGATGGTACCATTCACCAACAGAGAATTCAAGGAAGAGAAGCAAGTTTAGAAAGGATGATTAGATGAGAAATTTTGAACATAATGAGTTAGAGATTCTAAATGAAGCCCAGAAGTAGTTAGATAAAGGGGTCCAAAACCCAAAAATGAGACCTAGGCTGGAGATATAACTGTGGGCATGTAGGAAGTAGCCAGAGGCTTGGGTTCACATGACACCACCAAGCAAAATGAACTACAGATGAGATGCTGACAAATCAGTGCTCATGCCTGCAAAAGGGATGCTTGAATTCACAGGGAATATTGCAATCAAGCACAGCACTCTCCAGGTGAATCCAGTCAAAGTCTCAGAATCTTTCTGTACACTACATCAGACAATTACTAATCAACATAGGCAAATATCCCATGGTACGGGAGTCCTAAAGAATCTAACATTTAGAAGTTGGGTGGAAAAAGAGAAACCAAGAAGGGGCAAAACACATATTCTCAAAGTTTCCTTAAAACCTACCCTTTGTTTTTTTTTTTTTTTTGTTTTTTTTTTTATTTTATTTTATTTTATTTTTTTAACATTTTAAGAATATTTATTGAGAGCTTTAAAATGTTCATATTAATGATACAATTTCACTTTAGAAATACAGTTATTTGCATAAAAATAACCCTGATAACTGTCCAGAGCTGTATGTCAGATGATGTCCATTTGTTATTCAAAATAACCCCCCTCCCCAAAAAGGAAGAAGTTTGAAGTAACATAAACTCTTTTTTTTTTTTTAAATCTATGAAGTAATTTATATACTGTGTTCACTCTCATTACATATGAAAAGAAAACAAATTTTAAAATTATACTTTCTGATCAACTACCAAATAAAGATACACATGTCAAAAACT
>JAQQSJ010001761.1:0-13612 GCA_028644305.1 Xerus rutilus | reverse complement strand
TCTCAGACTATATATTTGGTTATCCTCTTGACTGCTATTGTGTGCCAGAATAGCCAACAGTCTACTATTTCCAGATACCACTTAATAGTCTAGAGCCACTAAGTCCAAGTTTCCCAAATGGTGCTCTTACTTGCTTTCAGGAGAATGACTGAGAGCTATATGATTCAGGAATTGCCTTTTTTTCCTTGCCACTATTTTCTCAGATGATTTGTGAATGTGAGTACTGAGGAGGACAGGATCACATTCATATCTGGACTTTTCAGACTGTGTTTTTCTGTTATATGTCTTTACACAGGTTCTTTACTTAAAATGCTTTCCAGCTCCTTTCTTACCTCAACATATGTATTGTAAATCTAGCTTCAGTTGTTTTCTGAAAGAGGCCCTCTCTAACCTTCTAATATAAAATTATATTTTCTTGTTTGCCTATATATAGAAGCTGGCTCTTACTTTTTCCTTTATTATCCTGTAAGCTGCATGAGGGAAGGGATCATATCTGGTTTTGTTTTGTTTTTTTGTTTTTTATTCCTAACTCCTAACTGAGTTGAAGCTCATAGTGAGCAGTCAATAGATCTATTGAATACCCTGCCTCTAAAAATGGCTGTTATTCCCCCTGAGGTAAGTGAATGTGGACCTGAACCCTAGCAATTTAAAATCCTAAAGATATGATCACTTCTCCCAGCCTTTTGGCTAAGGTCAAGTGTAGTATCTGTTCATAAGGGTTTAATATCCAAGGATAGTATATTAAATTAATTTTTGGAGGAGGGAGATGGAATAAGAGCTTGCTCCATCCATCGCATTCATCACCTTGGTATTGTAGTACCTCCAGAAACAGTGCACTGTAACCTACAAAAAATAAAATCCTAAAGATGTAAGTCTGAGCTGTAGTTGGATTCATGAATGGTTATTATAAGAGACCATCAGTTTATAATGATTCCAGCAATATGGACCTAGCGGACTGACCTTAGATCATCTATTAGTTTATGTTTTGAAATGATTCCAACAGTTTTTGTTGTTGTTAGGTACCAGGGATTGAACTCAGGGGTACTCAACCACTGAGCCACATCCTCAGCCCTATTTTGTATTTTATTTAGAGACAGGGTCTCACTGAGTTGCTTAGTGCCTTGCTTTTGCTGATGAGGCTGGCTTTGATCTTGTGATCCTCCTGTCTCAGCCTCCTGAGCTGCTGGGATTACAGGCATGGGCCACTGTGCCCAGCTACAGGTTCCACCTATTTTTAAATTGACATAATAATTGTGTATATTTATGGGATACAATATGATATTTTAATCTATCTTCAATGTGTACATTGTAGAAAGATTTGGTCAAACTAATTAATATACCCATCACCTTCCAACCAACTTATTTTTGTTTTTGTAGTGAAAATGTTAAAAATCTGTTCTCTTAGTAATTTGAAATATTATAGCACATTAAGTATAGTCACCATGCAGTGCAATAAATGACTAAAATTTATTCTTCCATTCTAACCAAAACTTTGTACAAGATTATATAATAAGTACCTAGTGCTATAGCATGGTTGTTCAGAGCACAGGCTCTACATTTCAGACGGTCTCGGTTTCAGTACTCAAAAACCATATAATCTTTGGCAAAACCTTCACTTTCTTGTACTTTATTTTCTTTTTTCTTTTTCTGATTTTTTTTTTTTGGTACTGGGGATCGAACTCAGGGGTGCTCGACCACTGAGCCACATCCCCAGCCCTTTTTTGTGTTTTATGTAGAGACAGGGTCTCACTGAGTTGCTCAGCACCTCGCCGTTGCTGAGGCTGGCTTTGAACTCATGATTCTCCTGTCTCAGCCTCCGTAAGTGCTGGGATTACAGGCTTGTGCCACTGCGCCTGGCTTCCTGCACTTCATTTTCTTCAGCTATAATCCTTTCAGGATTTTTTATTGCCTGTGCTGGTGATTGAACCCACGGCCTTACACACATTAGGTACACACTCTACCTCTGAGCTGTGTCCTCACCCCTAGTCAGGATTTGGTGGGAATTAAATGAAGTATTCATAAAACTTGTAGCCCAGTACCTAAAATATAATAGGTACTTTTTTTAATATTGTTTTTTTAGTTGTAGATGGACACAATATCTTTATTTATTTTTATGTGGTGCTGAGGATCGAACCCAGTGTCTCACGCATGGGAGGCAAGCGCTCTCCCACTGAGCTACAATCCCAGCCCCATAATAGGTACTTAATACATTGTAATTCCTATTATAATTTGGTCCTATAACATAAAAGATCACATTTAATAATGTTGTAAGCATTCTATATCTCATGTATTTATTATATTCATGTAAAATAGCAATGGTTTAAAGACCACAGAATATCACAATGAGGTCAGTAAACTCTGGTAGACCCTATTTCCTGGCAGTACTAGTTACCACTCTTGAAATATAAAACTTAGCCGGGCGCAGTGGCGCACACCTGTAATCCCTGCACTTTGGGAGGCTGAGACAGGAGAATCGCGAGTTCAGAGCCAGCCTTGGCAAGGGCGAGGTGCTAAGCAACTCAGTGAGACCCTCTCTCTACGTAAAACACAAAATAGGGCTGAGGATGTGGCTCAGTGGTCGAGTACCCATGAGTTTAATCCTCAGTACCAAAAAAAAAAAAAAAAAAGAAAAGAAATATAAAGCTTGTCACTTACCAGCATTCAGCCATCATTCCACTGTTCCTTGATAATATTTACTGAATAAATGGATCAAAAAATCAGCTTAACACAGTTACTGAACTTGTGCCAAGCCCTGAACTAGGTACCAAGGCTGTATACACAAAACAAAGAAATCCCACAATATCCCTTCTCTCAAGGGTAGGCAAGTGTTCATTGCACCCTTCCCAATCATAGGGCATTTTGAGAAATTTGAAACCTCATGGGGAAAATTGGATTAGAGACTGCAATCTTGAGAAAATTTATGAAAGCCTCATCCATAATTTTTGACATTCACAAAATTTAAACAGTAAAAAAACACATATAAAGAGATACTGGTGATCCTATATATACACACCTATATATCTTAAATTTACCATAATGTTTAAAATTAATTAATGTCCATTTTCCATCCTTTGCATATTAGAAACTTCAAGATTTCCTTCTTTCTTAATTTCAATAAGAAAGTAATATAATTATTTTGCTTTATTAAAGGTAATCTGTTTACTAAGGGTCTCCTTTTTATGTGTATTCCTCTTTGCAAATGTTCAATGCTATTAGGATTTTATGTCATAAATTATTGACTATTGTCTATAATACTACAATAGAAAAAGTTCTAAGAAACTTCTCTTTAACCCATTCCAGTTCACTGTATTATTTCTCAACTTCTCTCCAGTTCTCAGTTATATAGTCTTTGTCCAGACAATCAATACATACCAGTATACTCAGAAGCACATGAGGGAAAGCTCTTATGGCTGCCACTCTTCCATCAGTTTATCTCCCTTTGCACTGACAGTTGTTGGCAGGCAGTTCCAAACCTGAATTTCTTTTGCTTCAGCTTCCTTTATTTCTCTCAAAACTGTACTGAAAAAAAAAAAAGGATTAATCCTTTTTGGGCTTCCACCATATCTATTTTTTTCTCTCAAACCTCATTCCCCATTCTACTACCATTTTTGCTGTAATCCCTATATACCCCCAAACTAAAAATCTTATGCTTGAGGGAAAATATACAGAAGTAAGTCCAAATATGATGCAATTCATAAACTACAATGTGATGAGTACAATAATAGGAACATGTGCAAAATACAAGGAGCAATTCAGTGTCTCATTGTTTTATAGGGAAATCTGTTTAAAAGTGTGATATTTAGAACTAGGGATATAGCTCAATGGTAGAGTCCTTGCCTAAAAGCATGATATTTAATAAGACAGGAGTAAGAAATTTACTTTTATGAAGCCAAGGTAGATGTTTAGAAATATAATTCATGTTTTACAAGTACATTAAATGTTAATGCACTCATTGAATTTAGGACATGCTATTATATAAAATGTATATTAAAGTCTCCATGGGAGGGCTGGGGTTGTGGCACAGTGGTAGAATGTTTGCCTATCCCATGTGAGGCACTACATGTGATCTCCAGCACCACATAAAAGTATATAAATAAAACAAAGGTATTGTGTCCATATACAGCTAAAAATTTTTTAAATTAAAAAAAAATTCTGCATGGGAAAGAAAGATAATCAAGATTTGCTTTCTAGCTAAAATCTAATGAGTGAAGCCAGGTAGTTTTGTTATTTACCATTTTTATCCATGCCCAATAGCATTTTGTGGATGTTACTCAAGATCACATCAGTGATGACGAGTAGAACCAGAACTCAGATCCATGCCTTCTGACTCCGTAGTTGTACTTTCTGTTTCTTTTCTAAAATCTTTTTTAGTTGTAGATGGACACAATATCTTCATTTATTGTTTGTTTGTTTGTTTGTTTGTTTATTTATTTATTTTTATGTGTGCTGAGGATCAAACCCAGTGCCTCATGCATGCAAGGCAAGTGCTCTGCCACTGAGCCACAACCCCATCCCTTAATTTTATTCTTTAGGGTGGTGTGGGGGATCTATCCCAGGCCTCTTATGTGCTAAGCACTGAACCCTATCCCTGGCCCCTATTTCTTTTTTGCATTTAGTTTTTCTTTTTATCAGTTTTATATACCCATAATTCACAAGGTGATATAATTATCCAGGTTGTATTAGAATAAATAGCAGTGCCACACCCCACTCAGGCAACCATCTTCAACACTTTCGGCTAATTTTTTTTTGTTTTGCATCTAACTCTGTATCTCTAAATAACTTGCTTTGGTTCACTATCATAAGTTTTTTTAGTTTTAAGAATTAACTATAAGACTTCATAGCCTGGAACTTAGAGATTTAGTTCTCTTTTACCATACTCTCTGCCCCTGCTACAAATATGCAGACTTCTTTTGCCCAACTTCCTAAGACAGTTAATTGATACTGTATTGTTAATTAACTGAATATTCAATATTTACATTTGTGTCTGTATAAATAGTATTCACAGCTAAGCTTTGTAGCGTATCATTACTTTTTTTCTTTCCTTCTATATTCCTAAATATTGTCTATTTGGTTTGCTTGTTTTCTGTGGATTTATCACTAATTCAATCCCAGCACTAGTTGTGTGAATTTTTTCTTACTGTATTTCAAATATATTAGGTTTCAAATTCTCAAAGATACTGCTTGAGCTTTTCTAATTTGAGTTAGTTGCTGTGCTGTGGAGCTATCATATTCGATTCAAAGTTCCTTGTCATTTCTTGAACCTCATGTTTTTTTCTTACTTAGTTTTATACCCACAATTTTTCCCCCTCGTACCGGGGATTGAACTCAAGGGTACTCGACCACTGAGCCACATCCCCAGCCCTATTTTGTGTTTTATATAGAGACAGAGCCTTGCTGAGTTGCTTAGTGCCTTGCTGTTGCTAAGGCTGGCTTTGAACTCGCGATTCTCCTATCTCAGCCTCCCAAAGTGCTGGGATTACAGGCGTGCGCCACCGTGCCCACCTACTCGCAGTTTTTTTTTTTTTTTTTTTAGTTGTAGATGGACACGCAATATCTTTATTTATTTTCATGTGGTGCTGAGGATCGAACCCAGTGCCTCACGCATGCAAGGCAAGCGCTCTACCATTGAGCCACAATCCCAGCCCCCTACTCGTAGTTTTTTATGGAACATATTCTGTGGTAACCTCCAGCAATAGGTTTGTAAGAAGTAATTTTTTTAGTTTTACATATTTGAAAATGTCTTTATTTTGATATTTTGGCCTGATATAAACTTCTTTTCAAAGCCATATCCCTTCAAAAATTTGAAGATGTCATTTTGCTATCTTCTAGCTTTTTCATTAAGAAGTTCAACACCAAGCAGGATACAGTGGTGCATGTCTGTAATCATAGCTACTTAGGAGGCTGAGGGAGGAAGGTTACAAGTTTGAGGCCAGTCTTGACAATCTAGCAAGACCACATTTCAAAATATAAATAAATAAGATTGGGGCTGTAGCTCAATGATAGAGCATCCCTGTGTTTAATCCCCAGTATCCCAACCCCAAAATCAACACCATTCTGATTCTTGATTCTTTCTTATAGGATTTCTTCAATGAGAACACTTTTTAAAAACTACTCTCAGCAGTTTTGTTTTTCTTTGCATTTCTCTCTCTCTCTCTCTCTCTCTCTCTCTCTCTCTCTCTCTTTCTCTCTCTCTCTCTCTCCCCCTCTCTCTCTCTCTTTCCTCTCCCTTTTCCCAGTACTGGGAAGTGACCTCAGGGGCACTTTGCCACTGAGCTACATCCCCAGACCTGTCATTTATATTGTTTGTTTTGAGACAGAGTCTCAGTAAATTGCCCAGGCTGGCATCAAACTTGCTGTCTTCCTGCTATTGCCTCCCAAAGTGCTGGGATTACAGGTGTGTGCTACCACACCAGCTTGCTTGCTTGCACATGGAATCAAACACAGGGCCTCTTGTGCCCTGTGCACTACCACTGAGTTATACCCTCAGCCCTCACAATTTTCAAGAATGCAATACCCTGTTATTAACTTTAGTCACAATGTTGTACAATGATCTCTTGAATTTATTCCTCCTGACTAAAATTTTGTATCCTTTGACCAGTGTCTCCCCAATAGTATTTGTTTCCAGTTTTTTTTCTTATCTTATAGTGTTGGCAAGGACCTCTAATATAGTTTATATATATGTATATGTATATATATAATTTTAGAAGAAATATTTTCAACGTCTCTCATTTGAAGTGATGGGGGTTCTGGGGATTGAACCCAGGGCTTCACACATACCAGGCTCATCAAGGTACATTCCCAGTCCTTAGAGTGATACTTACTATATAGGCTTTATAGGTACTTGTCATGAGATTGAGAAGTTCCTTTTTAGTGTTAATTTATTAAGGGTTTCTTTTCGTAAATGTATAATTTTTATCAAATGCTTTTCTGAATCTATTCAAGTAGTCATGGTTTTTATGTTTTACTTTGATGATGTGATGATTAACAATTACATATTTATAATTAGATATTTTATTAAGCCATCTTTATGTACCTAGGATAAACCTAACTTAGCCATGGCTTAACACTATTGTATAAATTAGTTTTTACTGCATAACAAACCTCCCCCAGTCTTTAGTGGCTTAAAACTATAATTAATGACTTGGTTTATAATTCTATAGTTTGACAGTTGGTCTGGGAATAACTGAGATGGCTTGTCTTTGTTCAAGTGATATCAGTTCATATCTATTACTCAAAGCTTACCACAAACTTAACAGTCTAAAAAACACATTGTATGTCAAGAATCCAGGTACATCTTTAGCTGGTCCTCTGACTGAGTACCTTTTACAAGGTGCAATCAAGGTGTTAACTAGGTGGGGGTAGGGTCTCATTTGAAGGCTTAATTGAGAAAGGATTTGCTCCCAAGTTCAATTGATTGTTGACAGAATTTGAATTTCCTTAGAACTAATGGACTGAGAGCTTCAGCTCCTAGCCAGCTGTTTGTGCAGAGGCTGTTCTCATTTCTTTATCATTCAAGCCGCTCTAACATGGCAACTTGCTCCATCAAAGCCAGCAAGGGAAAGAATTTTTCAAAAAGACGGAAGTCAGAATCTTATGTAACCTAATTATGAAGGTAACATCCTATCACCTTTGCTATGTTCTGTTTATTAGAAGTTGCTAGCCCACATTCAAGAAAAGGGGAAGCACAAGGGACTGAATACCAGGAGATAACTATCATTCTTTTTTGTTGTTGTAACATTTTTGTATTTTCAAGACAACAAGAATTGTATCTAAGTGACAGCAGATCCTGTCTGTATTTTTATCTAAATATGTAATTTAAAATTTTATATATATCAAGGTGAATTCTCAAGAAAGAAGAAAAATAGCTATCTACGTAAGGGACTATATCTTCCTTCATTGTCTGCTTGGAACCAGTAGTTATGTTACTGTCATACAATCAGGAAAAAGGTCATGATAAATTGGAAGAGATACATATGCTTCTGTTATTTTGCCAACAAACCACCTGCCACGCAATGCATGGACAACAGCAATAGCTATAGAAATTAACAGATACTTCACATACACATTGCCCTGAGCTGAATTTTTCGTAACATTAATATGAATAGCTTCTCCATGTTTATTCTTCATTCACATTATCATTAATCTCTGTATCACATCCGATTTCTTCTTTGGAGGGTTAAATATACTAGATAATAGGAAACACTGTGTTGCAAGTGATTGAGCAGAGGCAGCTACAGGTAAAATTGAAGTTTCAGTCTGTTGTGAAAGTCCTATTTACAGATCTGTAACAAAAGAGAATTCTGAGCTGGGCACGGTGGTGCACGCCTGTAATCCCAGCACTTTGGGAGGCTGAGACAGGAAAATCGCGAGTTCAAAGCCACCCTCAGCAAAACACAAAATGGGACTGAGGATGTGGCTCAGTGGTTGAATGCCCCAGAGATCAATCCCCAGTACCAAAAAAAAAAAAAAAGCCACCCTCAGCAATGGCAAGGTGCTAAGCAACTCAGTGAGACCCTGTCTCTACATAAAACACAAAATAGGGCTGGGGATGTGGCTCAGTGGTCGAGTACCCCTGAGTTCAATCCCTGGTACCCCCCTCCCCCAAAAAGAGAGAATTCTGCTACAGCACCAAATACCAAAGAGTCACACATTTGTAGAGCTTGCTGTGCTGCTGGTGGAATCTGCAAACCTATACCCTCTGCACATCTTGCCATTCATTGAAGATGACCAGGTTTTCCCAAGTCAGTTCTAGGCCTTTCTTGTTCATCACTGTCCAGAAATGAACTAGCACTAGAAGCATCAGCACATTCATTAATGTGACCAACTTTCATTGGCCACCCTGCTAGATCTAATCCATGAGTTGTTTCAAAGCCTTCTTGGCACATATTAGGTGAGAAAACTGTTTAGATTGACCTATTTCACTGTCCATTATGAGCTGCATACTTTCATTCTGTATAAAAGGCTTGAGATCCCCCAGAACACATCTTCAGTTATGTTTAAAGATAATGAGCCTTTAAAGGTAATAAAGCCTTTTAAGTCCAATATTTCCCTTTTATAAGTTGTTGGCCATTGCTGCGGCAGTTTTTTTCTGCCTGTAATGCCTGTACTATGATTGACGCTCCTAAAACTCAGGTTAGTTAATCCTGTTACTAGAGGCACTGAGCTAACATCAGCAAACACCACATAAGCACTTCTTTGGAACATCTTGAATTTCTACCAGAAATCATCCTCACATCTCAAATCTTTCCTGCTTTAGAGAAACTATTCCACCTCCCTTTGAACTCTTTAGGAGCTGCATGCAGAAAACTGTCCTTGCATCTTTTTCCCCAGAGTTAGATTATCAATAGGTTCTCTTACAGAGCTCTTTTCTGAGTGGTCTTTTCCTTTAGGAACATCATCTGCTGAAGTTGATGTTGAGGCAACCCAGTGTTTCCTCAGAAGGCACTGTTAAATTTTGGTATAGAATAGGGACTTCTGTAATGGCTTCATCGTCTATGAGTTTTACTTTTTTTTTTTTAAATTGGAAGTTGAACCAGAGGTGCTGTACCACTGAACTATACTTCCAGCCCTTCTTATATTTTATTTTGAGACAGGGTCTCATTAAGTTGCCAGTGCTGGCCCCTAACCTGCAATCCTACTGTCTCAGCCTCCTTAGTCACTGGAATCAGAGGCTGCACCACTGTTCCTTGCTAATTTCAGTTTCTTGAGGGATTCCTTTCTTTGCTGCTACTTCACTTCCTTCCTGGGCTTTTGCTTTTCCTTTCTCCATCTCTACTTTGCTTCCATCCTTATTTTGCTTATTTTTCTTTCAAGACAACTTGTTTTTTCCCTCTTTTTGCATCTTCTTCTTCATGGCCATTAGCACTACTCAACTTGTTCTTATCCTTCTTTCTTTTTTGAAACAGGCTCTTACTATGTTGCCCAGGCTAGCCTTGAATTTCTTCTGCCTCAGCCTTCTGAGTAGCTGAGATGATAGGTGGGTGCAACAGTGCCTAGCTTCTCATCCTTCTTGTATGGAGCCTCAAAAACATTACTTCAATATCAACACCTGCCATTTTCTCTAAATGTCTGTGTAGGCTTTGAAGTGCTTGTCGTGCTCATATTAGGAAGAGAATGCTGCTGCTGCTGCCCACAACCACTTCTCATAGTCTACCTACCACATATAGACCCAGTAATACGATTAGGGCTCAGCTATGAAAGCCGAGTTTCTCTTTTCATGTAGTCTCTTATCTTACAAGAAGCTAACCCTGGCTTGTTCACATGGTAGCAACAGCAGGTTCTACGAGAATCAGAGTAGAAGTACAAGGTCTCTGGAGCCCTAAACTCAGAACACATACTATGTCACCTCAGATGTACTTTGTTAGTCACAGTTAATTCCTAGGCCAGCCCAGATGTAAAGGATACAGAATTAACCTTACCTCTAAATGGAAGAAGCTGCAACAAGTTAGTGACCTTTTAAAATATACAGTTTATTGTATTAGTTTTGATTGTTCATTTTTGATTTAGTGTTTTTTTTTTTTTATTTGGGTGTTTTAACAGAGGTGTCTGTCAGAGAGGTAAAATCATCTAAGAAAAAAGATATGAATAGCTGAATATGTCAGATTTTTGATAAATGGAAGTTCACAGTTTTATCTGTTTCCTTAACCTTATGTGTGTAGTCTGTCTTCTTAGGATGGACATTCTGAAGCTACTTGCTGTGCTCCCAAAGTGGAATTCACTTTGGTAAAGCAAAATAGAAAACTTTCCAAGTTTCTGTCATTTGTATCATATTCTGAGGTCCAAGTTACTGTGGTAACCACAAAGCAGCAATATAAGTCGGAGGGCCTAGGAGGGAGAGAATTGTGGCTGAAGTGCAACGTAGCTAAAAAATTGGCTGGCTGGAAATTATTGCTCCCAGGATATTCAGTGATTGAAAGACTTTTGTGAGCCTAAGTACTTGTGTAGCATAAGCACTCCCAATTTATGTCCAAAAATAATATTTCTGTTTCTTTCTAAGTGACTGGCTCTTTTTTTTAAACATTTTTTTCGTTGTCAGTGGATTTTTAAAAAAATTTTTTTTTAGTTGTTGATGGACCTTTATTTTATTCATTTATGTATATGTGGTGCTGAAAATCAAACCTAGTGCCTCACACATGTGAGGCAGCACTCTACCACTGAGCCACAACCCCAACCCAGTCAATGGACTTTTATTTTATTTATTATTTTATTTATATGTGGTGCTAAGAATCAAATCCAGGCCTCACACATGCTAGGCCAAGTGTTCTACCACTGAGCTACAACCCCAGCCCATGACTGACTATTAATCAGACCTTTGCAGCCTTTCTTATATTCTTAAATTTCCATGTAATGGATGAGTTGATATATGGCAAAGGTGCTGTGTGGCATTTGGAATTCTCTGCAAAATTTAGCTTGGAATTGGCAGTATTTACTCTTTCTCCTTTGATTTCACAAATGTTCTTTTGAGGGGCCATTTAACTGTTTTATCCTATTCTGATTCAAACACTTTGTGTAAGATGAACAGGTACCATCTGATTGATACTTTTTTTTTTGGTACTGGCAATTTAACCCAGGAACACTTTACCACTGAGCTATATTCTCAGCTCTTTTTATTTTTTATTTTGAGGTAGGGTCTCACTAAGTCTCTTAGGATCCTCAAAGTTACTGAGACCTCAGACTTGTGATCCTCCTGCCTCAGCCTCCTTAATTACTGGGATTATAAGCATGCACCACTATGCCCAGCTGATTGATGGTCTTAAAGCTTTTATTCACCTGAGCCAAACATGATACAATTGAAAAATATATTTTGTTCTAGGTATGTAGGCAGCTACAGTCAACAGTGAAGCCTGTCCAGTTGTATAGTAGCCATTTTCTATCAGTAAAAGGCAGACACATAACATCTGTCCTAGAACTTAATTTTCAGTTTCTACTTTGTAAAAAAGTGTTAAAGCATTGCTTTGTTTGTTTTGAGGATCAAATGAGAGCATATATTTTGTTTAACATTTTTTTTGAACCAGTAATTAAATCTAGGGGACTCAACGCTCAACCACTGAATCACATCCCTAGCCCTTTTTTATATTTTATTTAGAGTCAAGGTCTTGCTGGGTTGCTGAGGCTGACTTTGAACTCATGATCCTCCTGCCTCAGCCTCCTAAGCCTTGGGATTACAGGCATGCACCACTATGCCTGGCTAATTTTTTTAACTGAAACATTTTTAATATTTGGCCAGGCATGGCCTATAATCCTAGCTCTTCAGGAGCCTGAGGCTGGAAGTTCACAAATTCAAGGCCAGCCTGGGCAACTTAGCCAGACCCTGTCTCAAAATTTTTAAAAAAGGTGGGGGGTGGGGGGCTGGGATTGTGGCTCAGCAGTAGAGCGCTTGCCTTGCATGCATGAGGCACTGGGATCGATCCTCAGCACCACATAAAAATAAGTAAATAAAATAAAGATACTAGGTCCATCTACAACTAAAAAAATATTAAAAAAAAAAAAAAAGATGGGGGGCTGGGGATGTGGCTCAGTGGCAGAGCACCCCGGTTTAATACTTAATACTGTTCAACCCTCAGTCTATTCAGTTTCACAATTTTCATTATGACCTAAATTATTATTTGCAAAAAGAAAATTCCATGCTGTATGTTCTATGCCATGTAGTAGGTTTGTGAGTCATCTACTTATTTGACTGAACTATATCTTGACTGCCCCCACCCTTTTTATTTTATTTTATTTTATTTTATTTTTTGGTACTGGAGATTGAACTCAAGGGCACTCAACCACTGAGCCACATCCCCAGCCCCATTTTGTGTTTTATGTAGAGACAGGGTCTCACTGAGTTGCTTAGCGCCTCGCCGTTGCTGAGGCTGGCTTTGAACTCGCGATTCTCCTGTCTCAGCCTCCCTAAGTGCTGAGATTACAGGCGTGAGCCACCGCGCCCAGCTGCCCTCACCCTTTTTAAATGCTAGGGCTCGAACCCAGGGCCCGTTCATGCTAGGCAAGTACTCTACCACCTGAGCTACACCCCCAGCTTCCCCTTAACTTTTTATTTTTGAAATAATTTTATATTTACGGATACAGAATGGGTACAAGAATAGCACACAGATAATATTCTTTACTCAGATTCCCCAAACTAACATTTGTTCATCATTCTCTCTTTATAATATATATTCAGTATACATAATATACATAGGTAATATGTATATTATGAGAGTAAGGTACGACTGATTCTCCTTTGTCTTAAATACATTCACATGTATTCCTATCAATAACCCCTCACCAAAGGACAGTCTTTTAAAACAGGAAATTACATTGGTACAATAATTTAATTCAAACTTTACCAGTTAACCTGATAATATCCTTTAGAGCAATACACAAAAAAAGTTTTTGAATATGCCTTTACTTGATTTTCCTCTTTTGTATGATTTAGTGGAGCAGCGTGACTTCATTGGAGTGGACAACACAGGAAAGAGGCTGCTCTTCATGGCTAATGAAGCAGACTTGGATGAAGAGCTAGTCATTAAGGGATCCATCCTACAGAAGTAAGCCCTAGAGATTTCCTTCTTGGCAGTTCTCCTTGTCTTAAAACAAAATAAAACCACCCACCATGGGAAAGAGGGAATGA